>JACVBY030000016.1:0-22500 GCA_017589505.3 Metroxylon sagu
ACCCTTAAAACCCCAAACCTTAAAACCCTAAAACCCCCAAAACCCAAAACCCCAAAAACCCTAAAACCCCCCCTAAAACCCTAAACCCTAAAACCCTTAAACCCCTAAAACCCTAAAACCCTAAACCCCTAAAACCCCCAACCCCAACCCTAACCTGAAACCCTAAACCCTAAAACCCTAAAACCCTAAAACCCTAAAACCTAAACCCTAAACCCTAAAAACCCTAAACCCTAAAAACCCTAAACCCCAAAACCCCAAATTCCCAAAACCCCAAAACCCTAAACCCTAAACCCTAAAACCCTAAAAACCTAAACCCCTAAAACCCTAAACCCTAAAACCTAAAACCTAAAACCTAAACCCTAACCCCCTAAAACCTCTTAAAACCCCTTAAAAAACCCTAAAAACCCCTTAAAAACCCCCTAAACCCCCTAAAAACCCTGAACCCCGAACCCTCGAACCCTAAAACCCTAAACCCCTAAAACCTAAACCCTAAACCCTAAACCCTAAAAACCCCTAAAAACCCTAAAAACTAAACCCCAAACCCCCAAACCCTAAAACCCCTAAAACCCTAAACCCCTAAAACCCTAAACCCTAAACCCTAAACCCTAAAATCCTAAAACCCTAAACCCCTAAACCCTAACCCCTAAATCCTAAACCCAAAAACCCTAAACCCCTAAAAACCCCCTAAAAACCCTAAAACCCTAACCCCTAAAACCCTAGACCCTAGACCCTAAAACCCATTAACCCTAAAACCCCTAAAACCATAAACCCTAAACCCTAAACCCTAAACCCCAAACCCCAAACCCCCTAAACCCCAAAAACCCAAAAATCCAAAAACCTGAACCCCTAAACCCTAAACCCTAAAACCCCTAACCCCTAAAACCCCTAAAACCCTAAACCCCTAACCCTAAAACACTGAACCTAAAACCCTAAAACCATTAAACCCTAAACCCTAAACCCCAAAAACCCTAAAACCCTAAACCCTAAACCCTAAAACCCTAAAACCCTAAAACCCTAAAACCTAAAACCTAAACCCTTAAAACCCTAAACCCTAAACCCTAAACCCTTAAAACCTTAAAACCCTTAAAACCTAACCCCTAAAACCCTAAAATCCTAAAACCCTAAAACCCTAAAACCTAAACCCCTAAACCCCTAAACCCCTAAAAACCCTAACCCCTAAACCCTAAACCCTAAAACCCTAAACCCTAAAAACCCTAAAAACCCAAAACCCTAAAAACCCAAAACCCGAAAACCCTAAAACCCAAAATTCAAAAACCCCAAAACCCTTAACCCCTTAACCCCTAACCCTAAACCCCTAAACCCTAAACCCCTAACCCCCTAGAACCCTAAAACCCTTAAACCCTTAAAACCTAAAACCCTAAAAACCCTAAACCCCCCCTAAAAAAACCCTAAAAAACCCTAAAAAACCCTAAAAAATCCCTAAAAAAACCCTAAACCCCTAAAACCTAAAACCCTAAACCCTATACCCTAAACTCCAAAACCCCAAAACCCCTAAACCCTAAAATCGTAAAACCCTAAAACCCTAAACCCTAAACCCTAAACCATAAAACCCCTACACCCCTAAAACCCCTAAAACCCTTAAAACCCTAAACCCTAGAACCCCTAAAAACACTAAAAACCCCTAAACTCTAAACCCTAAAACCCCTAAAACCCCTAAACCCTAAACCCTAAACCCTAAAACCCTAAAACCTAAACCCCCTAAACCCCTAAACCCTAAAACCTAAACCCTTGAACCCTGAACCCTAAACCCTAAAACCCTAAACCCTAAAACACCCTAAAAAACCCTAAAAAATCCTAAAACATCCTAAATCCTAAACCCTAAAACCCTGAACCCCTAAAAACCCTAAATCCTAAAAATCCTAAAAACCTAAACCCTAAACCCTAAACCCTAAACCCTAACCCCCTAAACCCTTAACCCCCTAAAACCCCTAAAACCCCTTACCCCAAACCCTAAAACCCTTAAACCCTTAACCCCTTAAACCCCTTACCCCAAACCCCGAAACCCTTAAACCCTTAACCCCTTAAACCCCTTAAACCCTAAACCCTAAACCCTAAACCCCAAAAACCCCAAACCCCCTAAACCCTAAACCCTAAACCCTAAAACCCCTAAACCCTAAACCCTTAAAACCCTAAAACCCCCTAAACCCTAAACCCTAAACCCCTAAAACCCTAACCCCTAAAACCCTAAAAACCCTAAAACCCTAAAAACTCTAAAAAAACCTAAAAAAACCCTAAACCCTAAAAACCTAAAACCCTAAGCCCTAAAACCCTAAACCCTAAACCCTAAAACTAAACCCTAAAACCCTTAAAACCCCAAAACCCCTAAACCCTAACCCCTAACCCCTAACCCCCTAAACCCTAAACCCTAAACCCCTAAACCCTCTAAAAACCTAAAACCCTAAAAACCTAAAACCCTAAACCCCCAAAACCCCTAAAAACCCTTAAACCCCTTAAACCCCTAAAACCCTAAAACCCTAAACCTCAACCTAAACCCCCTAAAACCCTAAACCCTAAAAAAACCTAAACCCTAAATCCTAAACCCTAAACCCTAAACCCTTAACCCTTAAACCCTTAAACCCTTGAACCTAAACCCTAAACCCTAAACCCTAAACCCTAAAACCCTAAAACCCCTAACCCCTAAACCCTAAACCCTAAACCCTAAACCCTAAAACCCTAAAACCCTAAAACCCCTAACCCCTAACCCTTAAACCCTAAACCCTAAACCCTAAACCCTAAACCCTAAAACCCTAAAACCCTAAAACCCTAAACCCCTAAACCCTAACCCCTAAGCCCCTAAAAACCCCTAAAAACCCTAAAACCTAAACCCTAAAACCCTAAACCCCTAAACCCCTAAACCCTAAACCCTAAACCCTAAACCCTAAACCCTAAACCCTAAAACCTAAACCCTAAAACCCTAAACCCCTAAACCCCTAAAACCCTAAAAACCCTGAAACCCCAAAAAAACCCTAAACCCTTAAACCTCGAAACTCTGAAACCCTAAACCCTAAACCCTAAAATCCTAAACCCTAAAACCCTAAAACCCCAAAACCCAAAACCCAAAACCCAAAACCCTTAAACCCTAAAACCCTAAAAACCTAAAACCCTAAAACCCTAAAACCTAAAACCCCAAACCCTTAAAACCCTAAACCCCTAAAACCCTAAACCCTAAGACCCTAAGACCCTAAAACCTAAACCCTAAACCCTAAACCCTAAACCCTAAACCCCTAAACCCCTAACCCCTAAAACCCTAAACCCTAAACCCTAAACCCTAAAAACCCTTAAAACCCTAAAAAACCCTAAAACCCTAAAAACCCTAAACCCTTAATCCCTAAAACCCTAAACCCTAAAAACCCTAAAAAACCCTTAACCCTTAACCCTTAACCCTAAAACCCTAAAACCCTAAGCCCTAAGCCCTAAGCCCTAAGCCCTAAGCCCCTAAAAACCCCTAAAAACCCTAAAACCCTAAAACCCTAAAACCCTAAAAACCCTAAAACCCTAACCCCTAAACCCCTAAAACCCCTAAACCCCTAAAACCCTAAACCTAAAACCCTAAACCCTAAACCCTAAACCCTTGAACCCTAAACCCTAAACCCTTGAACCCTAAACCCAAAAAACCCTAAAAACCCTAAAACCCCTAAACCCTAAAACCCTAAAACCCTAAACCCCAAACCCCTAAACCCTAAACCCTAAACCTTAAACCTTAAACCCTAAACCCTTAACCCTTAACCCCTTAAACCCTTAAACCCTTAAACCTTAAAAACCCTAAAAACCCTTAAACCCTAAAACCCTAAACCCTAAAACCCTCAAACCCCTAAAACCCCAAACCCCTAAAACCCTAAACCCTAAACCCTAAAACCCTAAAACCCTAAACCGAAAACCCTAAAACCCTAAGACCCTAAAAGCTTAAAACCCTAAGACCCTAGACCCAAAAACCCTAAAACCCTAGACCCAAAAACCCAAAAACCCTAAAACCCTAAACCCCTAACCCTAAACCCTAAATGCCAAAACCCCTAACCCCTAAATCCCTAAAACCCCTAAAACCCTAAACCCTAAACCGTAAACCCTAAAACCCTAAAACCAAACCCTAAACCCTAAAACCCCTAAAACCCAAACCCAAACCCTAAAACCCCAAAACCCCAAATCCCAAACCCCAAACCCCAAAACCCTAAAACCTAGACCCTAAAACCCTAAAACCCTAAAACCTAAACCCTAAACCCTAAAACCCCTAAACCCCTAAACCCTAAACCCTAAACCCTAAAACCCCTAAAAAACCCTAGAAAACCAAACCCCAAACCCCAAACCCTAAACCCTAAACCCTAAAACCTAAACCCTTAAACCCCTAAAACCCTAAACCCTAAAACCCTAAACCCCTAAACCCTAAAACCCAAAACCCAAAACCCTAAAACCTAAAACCCTAAACCCTAAAATCCCAAAAAACCCTAAACCCTAAAACCCAAAACCCAAAACCCTAAAACCCTAAAACCCTAAACCCTAAAACCCTAAACCATAAACCCTAAACCTAAACCCTAAACCCTAAACCCTAAAACCCTAAAACCCTAAAACCCTAAAACCCTAAAACCCTAAACCCTAAAACCCTAAAACCCAAAAACCCCTACCTCAACCCTAAAACCCTAAAACCCTAAAACCCTAAAACCCTCAAACCCTCAACCCTCAACCCTCAAACCCTTAACCCTTAAACCCTAAAACCCTAAAACCCTGAACCCTAAACCCTAAACCCTAACCCCTAAACCCTAAACCCTAAAACCCTAAACCCTAAAAACCCTAAAAACCCAAAACCCTAAAACCCAAAATCCGAAAACCCCAAAACCCTTAACGCCTTAACCCCTAACCCTAAACCCCTAAACCCCTAAACCCTAAACCCCTAACCCCCTAGAACCCTAAAACCCTTAAACCCTTAAAACCTAAAACCCTAAAACCCTAAAACCCTAAACCCTAAACCCCCCTAAAAAACCCTAAAAAAACCCTAAAAAATCCCTAAAAAAACCCTAAACCCCTAAAACCTAAAACCCTAAACCCTAAACCCTAAACTCCAAAACCCCAAAACCCCTAAACCCTAAAATCGTAAAACCCTAAAACCCTAAACCCTAAACCCTAAACCCTAAACCCTAAACCATAAAACCCCTACACCCCTAAAACCCCTAAAACCCTTAAAACCCTAAACCCTAGAACCCCTAAAAACACTAAAAACCCCTAAACTCTAAACCCTAAAACCCCTAAAACCCCTAAACCCTAAACCCTAAACCCTAAAACCCTAAAACCTAAACCCCCTAAACCCCTAAACCCTAAAACCTAAACCCTTGAACCCTGAACCCTAAACCCTAAAACCCTAAACCCTAAAACACCCTAAAAAACCCTAAAAAATCCTAAAACACCCTAAATCCTAAACCCTAAAACCCTGAACCCCTAAAAACCCTGAACCCTAAAAATCCTAAAAACCTAAACCCTAAACCCTAAACCCTAAACCCTAACCCCCTAAACCCTTAACCCCCTAAAACCCCTAAAACCCCTTACCCCAAACCCCAAAACCCTTAAACACTTAACCCCTTAAACCCCTTAAACCCTAAACCCTAAACCCTAAATCCCAAAAACCCCAAACCCCCTAAACCCTAAACCCTAAACCCTAAAACCCCTAAAACCCTAAAACCTCATAAACCCTAAACCCTAAACCCCTAAAACCCTAACCCCTAAAACCCTAAAAACCCTAAAACCCTTAAAAACTCTAAAAAAACCCTAAACCCTAAAAACCTAAAACCCTAAGCCCTAAAACCCTAAACCCTAAACCCTAAAACTAAACCCTAAAACCCTAAAACCCTTAAAACCCCAAAACCTCTAAACCCTAACCCCTAACCCCTAACCCCCTAAACCCTAAACCCTAAACCCCTAAACCCTCTAAAAACCTAAAACCCTAAAAACCTAAAACCCTAAACCCCCAAAACCCCTAAAACCCTAAAACCCTAAAACCCTAAAAACCCCTAAAACCAAAAACCATAAAAAAACCTAAACCCTAAACCCTAAACCCTAAACCCTAAACCCTTAAACCCTTAAAACCCTAAAACCCTAAAAACCCTAAACCCTAAACCTTAAACCCTAAAACCCTAAAACCTAAACCCTAAAACCCTAAAACCCTAAAACCCAAACCCTAAACCCTAAACCCTAAAACCCTAAAAACCCTAAAACCCTAAACCCTAAACCCTAAAACCCTAAAACCTAAAACCGAAAAACCCCAAACCCTAAAACCCTAAACCCAAAAACCCCTAAACCCTAAACCCTAAAACCCTAAACCCCTAAAACCTAAACCCCTAAAACCCTAAAACCTAAACCCCTAAAACCCTAAAACCTAAACCCTAAACCCTAAACCCTAAAAACCTAAAAACCCAAAACCCTAAACCCTAAACCCTAAAACTCAAAAACCTTAAAAAACCCTAAAAACCCTAAAACCCTAAAACCCCTAAACCCTAAACCCTAAAAAACCTAAACTCCTAAAAACCTTAAAACCCTAAACCCTAAACCTAAACCTAAACCCTTAAAACCCCTAAACCCCAAAACCCAAAACCCTAAACCCTAAACCCTAAACCCTAAACCCTAAAACCCTAAAAACCCTAAAAAGCCTAAAACCCCTAAAAACCCCTAAAACCCTAAACCCTAAACCCTAAAACCCTAAAAACCCCTAAAAACCCTAAAACCCTAAACCCTAAACCCTAAACCCCTAAAACCCTAAACCCTAACTCCTAAAACCCTAAACCCTAAACCCTAAACCCTAAACCCTAAACCCTAAAACCCTAAAAACCCTAAAACCCTAAAACCCTAAACCCTAAACCCTAAACCCTAAACCCTAAAAACCCTAAAAACCCTAAAAACCCTGAAAAAACCTTAAACCCTAAAACCCCTAAAACCCTAAACCAAAACCCTAAAACCCTAAAATCCTAAAACCCTAAACCCCCTAAAAACCCTTAAAACCCTTAAAACCCTAAAACCCTAAAACCATAAACCCTAAAACCCTAAAACCCCAAAACCTAAACCCTAAAAACCCCTAAACCCCAAAACCCTAAAACCCTAAACCCTAAACCCTAAACCCTAAAACCCTAAAACCCTAAACCCTAAAACCTAAACCCTAAACCCCTAAAACCCTAAAATCCTAAACCCTAAACCCTAAAACCCTAAACCCTAAACCCTAAAACTCCTAAACCCTAAACCCTAAAACCCTGAAACCCTAAAACCCTAAAACCCTAAAACCCTAAAACCCCTAAACCCTAAACCCTTAAACCCCAAAACCCCAAAAACCCCAAAACCCCAAAAATCCCAAAAACCAAAAACCATAAAACCCTAAAACCCTAAACACTAAACCCTAAAAAAACACTAAAAAACCCTTAAAAACCTTAAAAAACCCTAAAACCTAAACCCTAAAAAACCCTAAACCCTAAAACCTAAAAACCCTAAAAACCCTAAAACCCTAAACCCTAAAAAACCCTAAAAACCCTAAAACCCTAAAAACCCTAAAACCCTAAAAACCCTAAAACCCTAAACCCCTAAAACCCCTAAACCCCTAAAACCCTAAACCTTAAAAACCCCCTAAAAACCTTAAACCCTAAACCCTAAACCCTAAAAACCCTAAAACCCTAAACCCCAAAACCCTAAAACCCTAAAACCCCTAAAACCTAAAAACCTTAAACCCTAAAACCCTAAAACCCTAAACCCCTAAAACCCCTAAACCCTGAAACCCTAAAATCCTAAACCCCTAAACCCTAAACCCTACCAGACCCTAAAACTTAAACCCTAAACTCTAAACCCTAAACCCTAAACCCTAAACCCTAAAAACCCTAAACCCTAAACCCTAAAACCCTAAACCCTAAACCCTAAACCCTAAACCCTAAACCCTAAAACCCTAAATCCCAAAACCCCTAAACCATAAACCCTAAGCCCTAAACCCTAAACCCCTAAACCCCTAAACCCCTAAACCCCTAAAACCCTAAACCTAAAACCCTAAACCTTAACCCTAAACCCCTGAACCCTAAACCCTAAAACCCCTAAAAACCCTAAAACCCTAAACCCTAAACCCTAAAAACCCTAAAAACCCTAAAACCCTAAACCTAAAACCCTAAACCCTAAACCCCTAAACCCCTAAACCCTAAAACCCTAAACCCTAAACCCCTAAACCCTAAAATCGTAACCCCTAAACCCTAAAAAACTAAACCCTAAAACCCTAAACCCCCTAAAACCCGAAACCCTAAACCAAAACCCTAAAACCCTAAAACCCTAAACCCTTTAAACCTAAATCCTAAAACTCTAAAGCCCTAAAACCTAAACTCCCTAAAAACCCTTAAACCCTAAACCCTAAAATCCTAAACCCCTAACCCTAAATCCCTAAAACCCTAAAACCCTAAAAACCTAAACCCTAAACCCCTAAACCCTAAACCCTAAACCCTAAACCCTAAAATCCTAAAACCCTAACCCCAAAACCCTAAACCATAAACCTAAAACCCTAAACCCTAAAACCCTAAACCCTAAACCTTAAACCCTAAAAACCCTAAAATCCTAAAAAACCCTACCTAAACCCTAAACCTAAACCCCTAAAACCCCTAAAACCCTAAAGCCTAAAAACCCTAAAAACCCTAAAAACCTCAAAAACCCCTAACCCTAAACCCCTAAAAGCCCTAAACCCTAAAACCTCAAAACCCCTAAAAACCCCTAAAACCTAAACCCTGAAAAACCATAAACCCTAAAACCCTAAAACCCTAAAACCCTAAACCTCTAAACCCTAAAACCCTAAACCCTAAACCCTAAAACCCTAAAACCCCAAAACCCCAAAAACCCTGAATCCTGAAACCCTAAAACCCTAAACCCTAAAACCCCTCAAACCCTAAACCCTAAAACCCTAAAATCCTAAACCCTAAACCCTAAACCCTAAAACCCTAAACCCTAAACCCCCTAAAACCCTAAAACCCAAACCCCTAAAACCCTAAACCCTAAACCCTAAAACCCTAAAACCCTAAACCCTAAAACCCTTAAAACCCTAAAAACCCTAAACCCTAAAAATCGTAAACCCTAAAAACCCTAAAACCCTAAACCAAAACCCTAAAACCCTAAAACCCCAAAACCTAAACCCTAAAATCCTAAAACCCTAAAACCCTAAACCCTAAAAACCCTAAAACCCTAAACCCCTAAACCCTAAACCCTAAACCCTAAACCCTAAACCTTAAACCCTAAACCCTAAAACCCTAAAACCCTAAAAACCCTAAAAACCTAAAACCCTAAACCCTAAACCCTAAAACCCTAAACCCTAAACCCTAAACCCTAAACCCTAAACCCTAAACCCTAAACCCCTAAAAACCCCAACCCCAAAACCCCTAACCCCTAAACCCTAAACCCCTAAACCCTAAAAACCCTAAAAACCTAAACCCTAAACCCTAAACCCTAAACCCCTAAACCCTAAACCCCTAAACCCCTAAAACCCTAAACCCTAAAACCCTAAACCCTAAAACCCTAAAACCCTAAAACCCTTAAACCCTAAACCCTAAAACCCTAAAACCCTAAAACCCTAAACCCTAAACCCTAAACCCTAAACCCTAAAACCCTAAAACCCTAAAACCCTAAACCCTAAACCCTAAAACCCTAAAACCCTAAACCCTAAACCCTAAAACCTAAAACCCTAAACCCTAAACCCTAAAACCCTAAAACCCTAAACCCTAAAACCCTAAAATCCCTAAACCCTAAACCCCTAAAACCCTAAACCCTAAACCCTAAACCCTAAAACCCTAAAACCCCAAAAAAACCCTAAAACCCTAAAACCCTAAAACCCTAAACCCTAAACCCTAAAACCCTAAACCCTAAACCCCTAAAACCCTAAACCCTAAACCCTAAACCCTAAACCCTAAAACCCTAAACCCTAAAACCCTAAAACCCTAAAACCCTAAAACCCTAAAACCCTAAAACCCTAAAACCCCAAAACCATAAAACCTAAACCCCTAAAACCCTAAACCCTAAACCCTAAACCCTAAAACCCTAAAACCCTAACCCCTAAACCCTAAACCCTAAACCCTAAAACCCTAAAACCCTAAACCCCTAAACCCTAAAACCTAAAACCTAAAACCTAAAACCTAAACCCTAAACCCTAAACCCCTAAAACCCTAAAACCCTAAACCCTAAAACCCTAAAAACCCTAAACCCTAAACCCTAAAACCCTAAAACCCTAAACCTAAAACCCTAAAACCTAAAACCTAAACCCCAAACCCTAAACCCTAAACCCTAAACCCTAAAACCCTAAAACCCTAAACCCTAAAACCCTAAACCCTAAAACCCTAAACCCTAAAACCTAAACCCAAAACCCCAAAACCCTAAACCCCTAAACCTAAACCCCTAAACCTAAACCCTAAACGCTAAAACCCCTAACCCCTAACCCCTAAAATCCTAAAACCCTAAACCCCAAACCCCTAAACCCTAAAACCCTAACCTAAACCCTAAACCCTAAAACCCTAAAAACCCTAAACCCTAAACCCTAAACCCTAAAAACCCTAACCCCTAAAAACCTAAAAACCCAAACCCCAAACCCCAAAACCCCAAAACCCAAAACCCAAAACTCAAAACCCCAAAACCCCCTAAACCCTGAAACCCTAAAACCCCTAAACCCTAAACCCTAAACCCTAAACCCCTAAAACCCTAAACCCTAAACCCCAAACCCCAAACCCCAAACCCTAAACCCTAAACCCAAAAAACCCTAAAAACCCTAAAACCCTAAAAAAACCCTAAACCCCTAAACCTCAAAACCTTGAAACCCTAAACCCTAAACCTTAAAATCCTAAACCCTAAAACCCTAAAATCCTAAAACCCCAAAACCCAAAACCCAAAACCCTTAAACCCTAAAACCCTAAAAACCCTAAAAACCTAAAACCCTAAAACCCTAAAACTTAAAACCCCAAACCCCTAAAACCTTAAACCCCTAAAACCCTAAACCCTAAGACCCTAAGACCCTAAAACCTAAACCCTAAACCCTAAACCCTAAACCCCTAAACCCCTAACCCCTAAAATCCTAAACCCTAAACCCTAAACCCTAAAAACCCTTAAAACCCTAAAAAACCCTAAAACCCTAAAAACCCTAAACCCCTAAACCCTAAAACCCTAAACCCTAAAAACCCTAAAAAACCATAAAAAACCCTTAACCCTTAACCCTTAACCCTAAAACCCTAAAACCCTAAAACCCTAAACCCCTAAAACCCTAAGCCCTAAGCCCTAAGCCCTAAGCCCTAAGCCCCTAAAAACCCTAAAAACCCTAAAAACCCTAAAACCCTAAAACCCTAAAACCCTAACCCCTAAACCCCTAAAACCCTAAACCCTAAAACCCTAAAAACCTAAACCCCTAAAACCCTAAAACTCTAAACCCCTAAACCCATAAAACCCTTAAGCCCTAACCCCTAAAACCCCAAAACCCCCAAAACCCTAAAACCCTAAAACCCCTAAAAAACCCTAAAACCCTAAACCCCTAACCCCTCAAACCCTAAACCCTAAACCCTAAAACCTAAACCCCTAAAACCTAAAACCTAAAACCCTAAACCCCTAAACCCTAACCCCTAAAACCTAAAACCTAAAACCTAAAACCTAAACCCCTAAAACCCTAAACCCTAAACCCTAAACCCTAAACCCTCAAACCCTAACCCCTAACCCCTAACCCCTAAACCCTAAAACCCCCTAAAACCCTAAAACCCTAAACCCTAAACCCTAAACCCTCAAACCCTAAAACCCTAAAACCCTAAACCCTAAAACCCTAAAACCCTAAACCCTAAAACCTTAAAACCCTAAAACCCTAAACCCTAACCCCTAAAACCCTAAACCCTAACCCCTAAAACCCTAAACCCTAAACCCTAAAACCCTAAAAACCCTAAAAACCTTAAAAAACCTAAACCCTAAAAACCCTAAAAAAACCTAAAACCTAAACCCTAAAACCCTAAAACCCTAAAACCCTAAACCCTAAACCCTAAACCCTAAACCCTAAAACCCTAACCCCTAACCCCTAACCCATAAACCCCTAACCCCTAAAACCCTAAACCCCTAACCCATTAAAACCCTTAAACCCTAAAACCCTAAAACCCTAAACCCCAAAAACCCTAAAAACCCTAAACCCAAAACCCTAAACCCTAAAACCCTAAAACCCTAAACCCCTAAAACCCTAAAATCCCCAAAACCCCTAAAACCCTAACCCCCAAACCCCCAAACCCTAAACCCAAACCCCCCCTAAACCCTAAAAACCCCTAAAACCCCTAAAACCCCAAACCTAAAACCCCTAAAAACCCCTAAACACCCTAAACCCCCAAACCTAAACCCTAAAACCCCTAAAACCTAAAAACCCTAAACCCCTAAACCCTAAACCCTAAAACCCTAAACCCTAAAATCCTAAACCCTAAAACCCTAAACCCTTAAACACCTAACCCCTAAACCCCTATCCCCTAAACCCTAAAACCCTAAAACCCTAAACCCTAAAACCCTAAAACCTAAACCCCAAAAACCTAAAACCTCTAAAACCCCAAAAACCCTAAAACCCTGAACCCCCAAAACCCTAAAACCCTAAAAAACCCTAAACCCTAAAACCTTAAACCCTAAACCCCAAACCCTAAAACCCTAAACCTAAACCCCTAAAAACCCCTAAAACCCTAAACCCCTAAACCCTAAACCCTAAAACCCTAAAACCCTAAACCCCTAAAACCCCTAAACCCCCAAAACCCCCAAAACCCCTAAACCCCAAAACCTAAACCCCCAAAACCCAAACCCCAAAACCCCAAAACCCCCTAAACCTTGAAACCCTAAAACCCTAAAACCCCTAAACCCTCTAACCCCTAAACCCTGAACCCAAAACCCTAAACCCTAAACCCTAAACCCCCAAAACCCTAAACCCTAAACCCTAAACCCTAAAACCCTAAAACCCTAAACCCTAACCCCTAAAACCCCTAAACCCTAAAACCCTAAACCCTAAACCCCTAAAACCCCTAAACCCTAAAACTCTAAACCCTAAAACCCTAAAACCTTAAAACCCTCAACCCCAAATCCTAAACCCCTAAAACCCTAAAACCCTAAACCCTAAACCCTAAAACCTAAACCCAAAAAAGCCCTAAAACACCCAAAAAACCCCTAAAACCCTTAAACCCCTAAAACCCCTAAACTCTAAACCTAAAACCCCTAAAAACCCTAAAACCCTAAAAACCCTAAAAACCAAAACCTAAAAACCTAAAAACCCTAAAACCCTAAACCTTAAACCCTAAAACCCTAAAAACACTAAACCCTAAAAAACCCTAAACCCTAAAAAACCCTAAAAACCCCTAAAAACCTTAAACCCTAAACCCTAAACCCTAAAAACCCCTAAAACCCTAAAACCTAAACCCCTAAACCCTAAAAACCCTAAAACCCTAAAAACCCTAAAACCCTAAACCCTAAAACCCTAAAAACCCTAAAACCCTAAACCCCTAAAACCCTAAAACCCTAAACCCTAAAACCCCTAAAACCCTAAACACTAAACCCTAAACCCTAAACCCTAAAAACCCTAAACCATAAACCGTAATAAACCCTAAACCCTAAAAACCCTAAACCCCTAAAAACCCTAAACCCCTAAAAACCCCAAACCCTAAACCCTAAACCCTAAACCCTAAACCCTAAACCCCTAAACCCCTAAAACCCTAAACCCTAAACCCTAAACCCCTAACCTCCTAGAACCCTAAAACCCTTAAACCCTTAAAATCCTTAAAACCTAAAACCCTAAAAACCCTAAACCCCCTAAAAAACCCTAAAAAAACCCTAAAAAACCCTAGAAAATCCCTAAAAAAACCCTAAACCCCTAAAACCTAAAACCCTAAACCTAAACCCTAAACCCCAAAACCCTAAACCCTAAAACTGTAAAACCCTAAAACCCTAAACCCTAAACCCTAAACCATAAAACCCCTACACCCCTAAAACCCCTAAAACCCTTAAAACCCTAAACCCTAGAACCCCTAAAACCCCTAAAAACCCCTAAACTCTAAACCCTAAAACCCCTAAACCCTAAACCCTAAACCCTAAAACCCTAAAACCTAAACCCCTTAAACTCCTAAACCCTAAAACCTAAACCCCTGAACCTTGAACCCTAAACCCTAAAACCCTAAACCCTAAAACACCCTAAAAAACTCTAAAAAATTCTAAAACACCCTAAACCCTGAACCCCTAAAAACCCCGAATCCTAAAAATCCTAAAAACCTAAACCCTAAACCCTAAACCCTAAACCCTGACCCCCTAAACCCTTAACCCCCTAAAACCCCTAAAACCCCTAACCCCAAAACCCTTAAACCCTTAACCCCTTAAACCCCTTAAATCCTAAACCCTAAACCCTAAACCCCAAAAACCCCAAACCCCCTAAACCCTAAACCCTAAACCCCAAAAACCCCAAACCCCCTAAACCCTAAACCCTAAAACCCCTAAACGCTAAACCCCTAAAACACCCTAAACCCTAAACCCTAAACCCCTAAAACCCTAACCCCTAAAACCCTAAAAACCCTAAAAACCCTAAAACCCTAAAACCCCTAAAAACCCTAAAAAAACCCTAAACCCTAAACCCTAAAAAAACCCTAAAAACCTAAAACCCTAAGCCCCAAAACCCTCAACCCTAAACCCCTAAACCCTAAACCCTAAAACTAAACCCTAAAACCCTAAAACCCTTAAAACCCCAAAACCCCTAAACCCTAACCCCTAACCCCTAACCCCCTAAACCCTAAACCCTAAACCCCTAAACCCTCTAAAAACCTAAAACCCTAAACCCCCAAAACCCCTAAAAACCCTTAAACCCCTTAAACCCCTAAAACCCTAAAACCCTAAACCCCAACCTAAACCCTAAAACCCTAAACCCTAAACCCTAAACCCTAAACCCTTAAACCCTTAAACCCTTAAACCTAAACCCTAAACCCTAAACCTTAAACCCTAAACCCTAAACCCTAAAACCCTAAAACCCTAAAACCCCTAACCCCTAAACCCTAAACCCTAAACCCTAAAACCCTAAAACCCTAAAACCCAAAAACCCCTAACCCCTAACCCCTAAGCCCCTAAAAACCCTTAAAAACCCCTAAAAACCCTAAAACCTAAACCCCTAAAACCCTAAACCCCTAAACCCCTAAAACCCTAAAACCCTAAACCCCTAAACCTAAAACCCTAAAACCTAAACCCTAAACCCTAAACCCTAAAAACCCAAAAAACCCTAAAAACCCTGAAACCCTAAAAACCCTGAAACCCTAAACCCTAAACCCCTAAACCTCGAAACCCTGAAACCCTAAACCCTAAACCTAAAAACCCTAAAAACCTAAAACCCTAAAACCCTAAAACCCAAAACCCAAAACCCAAAACCCTTAAACCCTAAAACCCTAAAACCCTAAAAACCCTAAAAACCTAAAACCCTAAAACCCTAAAACTTAAAACCCCAAACCCTTAAAACCCTAAACCCCTAAAACCCTAAACCCTAAGACCCTAAGACCCTAAAACCTAAACCCTAAACCCTAAACCCTAAACCCTAAACCCTAAACCCTAAACCCTAAACCCTAAAAACCCTTAAAACCCTTAAAACCCTAAAAAACCCTAAAACCCTAAAAACCCTAAACCCCTAAACCCTAAAACCCTAAACCCTAAAAACCCTAAAAACCCTAAAAAACCCTTAACCCTTAACCCTTAACCCTAAAACCCTAAAACCCTAAAACCCTAAACCCCTAAAACCCTAAGCCCTAAGCCCTAAGCCCTAAGCTCCTAAAAACCCCTAAAAACCCTAAAAACCCTAAAACCCTAAAACCCTAAAACCCTAAAAACCCTAAAACCCTAAAACCCTAACCCCTAAACCCCTAAAACCCCTAAACCCCACCCTAAACCTAAAACACTAAACCCTAAACCCTAAACCCCTAAACCCTAAACCCTAAAACCCTAAAACCTAAACCCCCTAAACCCCTAAACCCTAAAACCTAAACCTTAAACCCTAAAACCCTAAACCCTAAACCCCCTAACCCCTAAACCCTAAAACCTATTAACCCTAAAACCCCTAAAACCATAAACCCTAAACCCTAAACCCTAAACCCCAAACCCCAAACCTCCTAAACCCCGAAAACCCAAAAAATAGAAAACCTAAAACCTTAAACCCTAAACCCTAAAACCCTAACCCCTAAAACCCCTAAAACCCTAAACCCCTAACCCTAAAACCCTGAACCTAAAACCCTAAAACCATTAAACCCTAAACCCTAAACCCTAAAATCCCCAAAACCCTAAACCCTAAAACCCTAAAACCCTAAAACCTAAAACCTAAACCCTTAAAACCCTTAAAACCCTAAACCCTAAACCCTAAACCCTTAAAACCTTAAAACCCTTAAAACCTAACCCCTAAAACCCTAAAATCCTAAAACCCTAAAACCCTAAAACTTAAACCCCTAAACCCTAAACCCTAAAACCCTAAACCCTAAAACCCTAAACCCTAAACCCTAAAACCCCTAAACCCTAAAACCCTAAAACCCTAAAACCTAAAACCCTAAAACCTCAAAACCCTAAAACCCCAAACCCCCAAACCCCTAAACCCTTAAACCCTAACCCCTAAACCCTAAACCCTAAACCCTTAAAAACCCTAAAACCCTAAAAACCCTAAACCCTAAACCCTAAAACCTAAAACCTTAAACCCTAAAACCCTAGAACCCTAAACCCTAAAACCCTAGAACCCAAACCCTAAACCCAAAACCCTAAACCCCCAAAAACCCTAAAACCCTAAAACCCTAAACCCTAAACCCTAAAACCCTAAACCCTAAACCCTAAACCCTAAAACCCTAAAACCCCTAAACCCTAAACCCTTAAAACCCTAAAACCCTAAACCCTAAACCCATAAAATCCTAACCCCTAAAATCCTAAAACCCTAAAACCCCTAAACCCTAAACCCTAAACCCTAAAACCCTAAAACCCTAAACCCCTAAACCCTAAACCCTAAATCCTAAACCCCTTAAAACCCTAAAACCCTAAACCCTAAAACCCCTAAACCCCTAAAACCCTAAACCCCCTAAACCCTAAAACCCTAAACCCTAAAACCCTAAAACCCTAAAACCCTAAACCCCTAAAACCCTAAAAACCCTAAAACCCTAAAACCCTAAACCCTAAACCCTAAAACCCTAAAACCTTAAAAACCTTAAACCCTAAAAACCCTAAAAACCTAAACCCTAAAACCCTAAACCCTAAAACCTTAAAACCCTAAAACCCTAAAACCCCCTAAAACCCTTAAACCCTAAAACCCTAAACCCGAAAACCCTAAACCCTAAACCCTAAACCCCTAAAACCCTAAAAACCCTAAACTCTAAAACCCTAAAACCCCAAAACCCTAAAACCTCTAAAACCCTAAAAACCCCAAAACCCTAAAACCCCTAAACCCTAAAAACCCTAAAAACCTTAAAAACCCTTAAAACCCTTAAAAAACCCTAAACCCTAAACCCCTGAACCCTAAACCCCTAAACCCTAAACCCAAAAAACCCTAAAACCCTAAAACCCTAAAACCCTAAACCCCTAAAACCCTAAACCCCTAAAACCCCTAAACGCCTAAAACCCTAAACCCTAAAACCTAAACCCCTAAACCCTAAACCCAAAAAACCCTAAAACCCTAAAAACCCTAAACCCCTAAAACCCTAAACCCTAAACCCTAAACCCTAAACCCTAAACCCTAAACCCTAAAACCCAAAACCCAAAACCCCTAAACCCTAAACCCCAAAACCCTAAACCCTAAACCCAAAAACCCTAAACCCTAAACCCCTAAACCCCTAAAAACCCCTAAAAACCCTTAAACCCTTAAAACCCTTAAAACCCTAAAAACCCTAAACCCTAAAACCCTAAAACCCCCTAAAAATCCTAAAAACCTAAACCCTAAACCCTAAACCCTAAAAACCCTAAAAACCTAAAACCCTAAAAACCCTAAAAACCTAAAACCTTAAACCCTAAAACCCTAAAACCCTAAAAACCCTAAAAACCTAAAACCTTAAACCCTAAAACCCTAAAACCTAAACCTAAACCCTAAACCTAAAACCTAAAACCCTAAAACCCTAAACCCTAAAACCCTAAAACCCTAAAACCCATAAACCCCTAAACCCTAAACCCTAAAACCCAAAACCTAAAACCCCAAAACCCTAAACCCCTAACCCAAAAACCCTAAAACCTAAAAACCCAAAAACCCTAAACCCTAAAGCCCTAAAACCCTAAAACCCTAAAACCCTAAAACCTGAACCCTAAACCCCTAAAACCCTAAACCCTAAAACCCTAAACCCTAAACCCTAAAACCCTAAATCCTAAAACCCTAAAACCTAAACCCTAAAAACCCTAAATCCTAAAACCCTAAACCCTAAAATCCCTAAAAAAACCCTTAACCCTTAACCCTTAAACCCTAAAACCCTAAACCCTAAACCCTAAACCCCTAAAACCCTAAACCCCTAAAACCCTAAACCCTTAAAACCCTAAAACCCTAAACCCTAAAACCCTAAACCCTAAAACCCTAAACCCTAAACCCTAAAACCCTAAACCCTAAAAAAACCTAAAAAAACCCTAAACCCTAAACCCTAAAACCCTAAACCCTAAACCCTAAACCCTAAACCCCTAAACCCTAAACCCTAAACCCTAAACCCCTAAACCCTAAACCCCCTAAACCCTAAAAACCCAAAACCCTAAAACCCTAAACCTAAAACCCTAAAACCCCTAAACCCTAAACCCTAAAACCCTAAACCTAAAACCCTAAACCCTAAACCCTAAACCCTAAACCCTAAACCCTAAAACCCTAAAACCCTAAACCCTAAAACCCTAAAACCCTAAACCCCTAAAACAAAACCCTAAAACCTTAACCCCTAAAACCCTAAAACCCTAAACCCTAAACCCTAAAACCCCTAAAACCCAAAACCATAAAACCCTAAACCCTAAAACCTAAAACCCTAAACCCTAAAACCCTAAAACCCTAAACCCTAAACCCTAAAACCAAAACCCAAAACCCAAAACCTAAAACCCTAAACCCTAAACCCAAAACCAAAACCCTAAAACCCCAAAACCCTAAACCCTAAACCTTAAAACCATAAAACCCCAAAACCCTAAAATCCTAAACCCTAAACCCTAAAACCTAAACCCTAAAACCCTAAAACCCCTCACCCCCAAACCTAAAACCCTAAAACCCCAAAACCCCAAACCCCAAAACCCTAAAACCCCAAACCCTAAACCCTAAACCCCTAAACCCCTAAAACCCTAAAACCCTAAAAACCCTAAAACCTAAACCCTAAAACCCTAAAACCCCTAAAACCCTAAACCCTAAAACCCTAAAACCCCTAAAACCCTAAACCCTAAACCCCTAAACCCTAAACCCCTAAAACCCTAAAACCCTAAACCCTAAACCCTAAACCCTAAACCCTAAAACCCAAAAACCCCTAAACCCTAAAACCCTAAACCCTAAACCCTAAACCCCTAAATCCTAAACCCTAAACCCTAAACCCAAACCCTAAAAACCCTAAAACCTAAAAACCCTAAACCCCTAAAATCCTAAACCCTAACCCCCTAAAACCCTAAACCCCTAAAACCCTAAACCCTAAAACCTAAACCCTAAAACCCTAAAACCTGAACCCTAAACCCCTAAAACCCTAAACCCTAAAACCCTAAAACCCTAAACCCTAAACCCTAAAACCCTAAAACCCTAAACCCTAAAAACCCTAAAACCCTAAAACCCTAAACCCTAAAAACCCTAAAACCCTAAAACCCTAAAACCCTAAAACCCTAAAACCCTAAACCCTAAAACCCTAAAACCCTAAAACCCCTAAAACCCTAAAACCCCTAAAACCCTAAAACCCTAAAACCCTAAAACCCCAAAAACCCCTAAACCCTAAACCCCCTAAAACCCCTAAAACCCCTAAACCCTAAAACCCTAAAACCCTAAAACCCCAAAACCCTAAAAAACCCTAAACCCCTAAAACCCTAAACCCTAAAACCCTAAAACCCTAAAACCCTAAACCCTAAACCCTAAACCCTAAAACCCTAAAACCCTAAAACCCTAAACCCTAAAACCCTAAACCCTAAACCCTAAACCCCTAAACCCCTAAACCCTTAACCCTAACCTCTAAACCCTAAACCCCTAACCCCTAAACCCTAAACCCTAAACCCTAAACCCTAAAACCCTAAAACCCTAAACCCTAAACCCTAAAACCCTAAAACCCTAAACCCTAAACCCTAAACCCTAAACCCTAAACCCTTAAACCCTTAAAACCCTAAACCCTAAAACCCTAAACCCTTAAAACCTTAAACCCTAAAACCCTAAAACCCTAAAACCCCTAAAACCCTAAAACCCTAAACCCTAAACCCTAAAACCCTAAAACCCTAAAACCCTAAAACCCTAAAACCCTAAAACCCTAAACCCTAAAACCCTAAAACCCTAAACCCTAAAACCTAAACCCCTAAAACCCTAAAACCCTAAACCCTAAAACCCAAAAACCATAAAAACCCTAAAAACCTGAAACCCTAAACCCCTAAAACCCTAAAACCCTAAAAACCCAAAACCCTAAATCCTAAACCCTAAAACCCTAACCCCTAAACCCTAAACCCTGAACCCTTGAAACCCTAAACCCCTAAAACCTTAAAACCCTAAAAACCCTAAAAACCCAAAACCCTAAACCCTAAACCCTAAAACCCTAACCCCTAAACCCTAAACCCTAAACCCTAAACCCTAAACCCTAAACCCTAAACCCCTAAAACCCTAAAACCCTAAAACCCCTAAAACCCTAAACCCTAAAACCCCTAAAACCCTAAACCCCTAAAACCCCTAAACCCTAAAACCCTAAAACCCTAAACCCTAAAACCCTAAACCCTAAACCCTAAACCCTAAAACCCTAAACCCTAAAACCCTAAACCCTAAACCCCTAAACCCAAAAAACCCCAAAAAACCCTTAACCCTTAACCCTTAAACCCCTAAACCCTAAAACCTAAACCCTAAAACCCTAAAACCCTAAACCTAAAACCCTAAAACCCAAACCTCTAAAACCCTAAACCCTAAACCCTAAACCCCAAATCCCTAAACCCTAAAACCCTAAAAACCTAAACCCCTAAAACCCTAAACATTAAACCCCCCAAACCCTAAAACCCTAAACCCCTAAACCCTAACCCCTAAAACCCTAAACCCTAAACCCTAAACCCTAAAACCCTAAAACCCTAAACCCTAAACCCTAAAACCCTAAAACCCTAAAACCCTAAACCCTAAAACCCTAAAACCCTAAAAACCCTAAACCCTAAAACCCTAAAACCCCTAAACCCTAAAAAACCTAAGCCCTAAACCCTAAACCCTAAAACCCTAAAACCCTAAACCCTAAAACCCTAAAACCCCTAAAACCCTAAAAACCCTAAAACCCTAAACCCTAAACCCTAAACCCTAAAACCCTAAAACCCTAAAACCCTAAAACCCTAAACCCTAAACCCTAAACCCTAAAACCCTAAAAACCCTAAACCCTAAAACCCTAAAACCCTAAAACCTAAAACCCTAAACCCTAAAACCCTAAACCCTAAACCCTAAACCCTAAAAACCCTAAACCCTAAAACCCTAAAACCCAAAACCCCAAAACCCTAAAACCCTAAAACCTAAAACCCTAAAACCTAAACCCTAAACCCTAAAACCCTAAAACCCAAAAACCCTAAACCCTAAACCCTTAAACCCTAAACCCTAAAACCCTAAAACCCTAAAACCCTAAACCCTAAAACCCTAAAACCCTAAACCCTAAACCCTAAACCCTAAACCCCAAACCCTAAACCCTAAAACCCTAAACCCTAAAACCCTAAAACCCTAAAACCCTGAAACCCTGAAACCTCTAAACCCTAAACCCTAAACACTAAACCCTAAACCCTAAAACCCCTAAAACCCTAAACCCTAAAACCTAAACCCTAAAACCCTAAAACCTAAACCCTAAAACCCTAAAACCCTAAAACCTTAAAACCCTAAAACCCTAAACCCCTAAACCCTAAAACCCTAAAACCCTAAACCCTAAAACCCTAAAACCCTAAAACCCTAAACCCTAAAACCCTAAACCCTAAAACCCCAAACCCTAAAACCCTAAACCCTAAAACCCTAAACCCTAAAACCCTAAACCCTAAAACCCTAAACCCTAAACCCTAAAACCCTAAACCCTAAACCCTAAACCCTAAACCCTAAAACCCTAAAACCCTAAACCCTAAAAACCCTAAACCCTAAAAACCCTAAAACCCTAAAAACCCTAAAACCCTAAAAACCCTAAACCCCTAAACCCTAAAACCCTAAACCCTAAAAACCCTAAAAAACCCTAAAAAACCCTAAACCCTAAACCCTAAAACCCTAAAACCCTAAAACCCTAAACCCCTAAAACCCTAAACCCTAAACCCTAAACCCTAAACCCTAAAAACCCTAAAAACCCTAAAAACCCTAAAACCCTAAAACCCTAAAAACCCTAAAACCCTAACCCCTAAACC
>JACVBY030000016.1:25000-28831 GCA_017589505.3 Metroxylon sagu
AACCCTAAACCCCAAAACCCCTAAACCCTAAAACTGTAAAATCCTAAAACCCTAAACCCTAAACCCTAAACCATAAAACCCCTACACCCCTAAAACCCCTAAAACCCTTAAAACCCTAAACCCTAGAACCCCTAAAAACACTAAAAACCCCTAAACTCTAAACCCTAAAACCCCTAAACCCTAAACCCTAAACCCTAAAACCCTAAAACCTAAACCCTCTAAACCCCTAAACCCTAAAACCTAAACCCCTGAACCCTGAACCCTAAACCCTAAAACCCTAAACCCTAAAACACCCTAAAAAACTCTAAAAAATCCTAAAACACCCTAAACCCTAAACCCTAAAAACCCTGAACCCTAAAAATCCTAAAAACCTAAACCCTAAACCCTAAACCCTAAACCCTAACCCCCTAAACCCTTAACCCCCTAAAACCCCTAAAACCCCTAACCCCAAAACCCTTAAACCCTTAACCCCTTAAACCCCTTAAACCCTAAACCCCAAAAACCCCAAACCTCCTAAACCCTAAAACCCTAAAACCCTAAAACCCTAAAACCCTAAACCCTAAACCCTAAACCCTAAAACCCTAAACCCCTAAACCCTAAACCCCTAACCCCTAAAATCCTAAAACCTTAAACCCTAAACCCCAAAACCCTAAAACCCTAAAACCCCTAAACCCCTAAAACCCCTAAAACCCTAAACCCTAAAACCCTAAACCCTAAACCCTAAAACCCTAAACCCTAAAACCCTAAAACCCTAAAACCCCCTAAACCCTAAACCCTAAAAAAACCCTAAAAACCTAAAACCCTAAGCCCCAAAACCCTAAACCCTAAACCCCTAAACCCTAAACCCTAAAACTAAACCCTAAAACCCTAAAACCCTTAAAACCCCAAAACCCCTAAACCCTAACCCCTAACCCCTAACCCCCTAAACCCTAAACCCTAAACCCCTAAACCCTCTAAAAACCTAAAACCCTAAACCCCCAAAACCCCTAAAAACCCTTAAACCCCTTAAACCCCTAAAACCCTAAAACCCTAAACCCCAACCTAAACCCCCTAAAACCCTAAACCCTAAAAAAACCTAAACCCTAAATCCTAAACCCTAAACCCTAAACCCTTAACCCTTAAACCCTTAAACCCTTAAACCTAAACCCTAAACCCTAAACCTTAAACCCTAAACCCTAAACCCTAAAACCCTAAAACCCTAAAACCCCTAACCCCTAAACCCTAAACCCTAAACCCTAAAACCCTAAAACCCTAAAACCCAAAAACCCCTAACCCCTAAGCCCCTAAAAACCCCTAAAAACCCTAAAACCTAAACCCCTAAAACCCTAAACCCCTAAACCCCTAAAACCCTAAAACCCTAAACCCCAAACCTAAAACCCTAAAACCTAAACCCTAAACCCTAAACCCTAAAAACCCAAAAAACCCAAAAAACCCTAAAAACCCTGAAACCCTAAAAAACCCTAAAAACCCTGAAACCCTAAAAAACCCTAAACCCCTAAACCTCGAAACCCTGAAACCCTAAACCCTAAACCTTAAAATCCTAAACCCTAAAACCCTAAAACCCTAAAACCCCAAAACCCAAAACCCAAAACCCAAAACCCTTAAACCCTAAAACCCTAAAACCCTAAAAACCTAAAACCCTAAAACCCTAAAACTTAAAACCCCAAACCCTTAAAACCCTAAACCCCTAAAACCCTAAACCCTAAGACCCTAAGACCCTAAAACCTAAACCCTAAACCCTAAACCCTAAACCCCTAAACCCCTAACCCCTAAAACCCTAAACCCTAAACCCTAAACCCTAAAAACCCTTAAAACCCTTAAAACCCTAAAAAACCCTAAAACCCTAAAAACCCTAAACCCCTAAACCTTAAAACCCTAAACCCTAAAAACCCTAAAATACCCTAAAAAAACCCTTAACCCTTAACCCTAAAACCCTAAAACCCTAAAACCCTAAACCCCTAAAACCCTAAGCCCTAAGCCCTAAGCCCTAAGCCCCTAAAAACCCTAAAAACCCTAAAAACCCTAAAACCCTAAAACCCTAAAACCCTAAAAACCCTAAAACCCTAAAACCCTAAACCCTAAAACCCCTAAAACCCTAAACCCTAAAACCCTAAAACCCTAAACCCTAAACCCTAAACCCTAAAACCCTAAAACCCTAAACCCCTAAACCCTAAAACCCTAAAACCTAAACCCTTAACCCCTAACCCTAAACCCTAAAACCCTAAACCCTAGACCCTAAAACCTATTAACCCTAAAACCCCTAAAACCATAAACCCTAAACCCTAAACCCCAAACCCCAAACCTCCTAAACCCCGAAAACCCAAAAATTTGAAAACCTAAACCCCTAAACCCTAAACCCTAAAACCCCTAACCCCTAAAACCCCTAAAACCCTAAACCCCTAACCCTAAAACCCTGAACCTAAAACACTGAACCTAAAACCCTAAAACCATTAAACCCTAAACCCTAAACCCTAAAATCCCCAAAACCATAAACCCTAAAACCCTAAAACCCTAAAACCTAAACCCTTAAAACCCTTAAAACCCTAAACCCTAAACCCTAAACCCTTAAAACCTTAAAACCCTTAAAACCTAACCCCTAAAACCCTAAAATCCTAAAACCCTAAAACCCTAAAACCTAAACCCCTAAACCCTAAACCCTAAAACCCTAAACCCTAAAAACCCTAAAAACCCAAAACCCTAAAAACCCAAAACCCGAAAACCCTAAAACCCAAAATCCGAAAACCCCAAAACCCTTAAACCCTTAACCCCTAACCCTAAACCCCTAAACCCCTAAACCCTAAAACCCTAAAATCCTAAACCCTAAAACCCTAAAACCCTAAAACCCTAAACCCTAAAACCCTAAAACCCAAAAACCCTAAACCCTAAACCCTTAAACCCTAAAACCCTAAAACCCTAAAACCCTAAACCCTAAACCCTAAACCCTAAAACCCTAAAACCCTAAACCCCTAAAACCTAAAACCCTAAACCCTAAACCCTAAACCCTAAAACCCTAAAACCCTAAAACCCTAAAACCCTAAACCCTAAACCCTAAACCCTAAAACCCCTAAACCCCTAAAACCCTAAAACCCTTAAAACCCTAAACCCTAGAACCCCTAAAAACACTAAAAACCCCTAAACTCTAAACCCTAAAACCCCTAAAACCCCTAAACCCTAAACCCTAAACCCTAAACCCTAAAACCCTAAAACCTAAACCCCCTAAACCCCTAAACCCTAAAACCTAAACCCTTGAACCCTGAACCCTAAACCCTAAAACCCTAAACCCTAAAACCCTAAAAAAACCCCTAACCCCTAAAACCTAAACCCTAAACCCTAAACCCAAACCCCTAAACCCTAAAACCCTAAAAACCTAAACCCTAAACCCTAAAACCCTAAACCCTAAACCCTAAACCCTAAAACCCTAAAACCCCTAAACCCCTAAACCCCTAAAACCCTAAAACCCTAACCCCTAAACCCTAACCCCTAAAACCCTAAAACCCTAAAACCCCTAAACCCTAAAACCCTAAAACCCTAAACCCTAAAACCCCTAAACCCTAAACCCCTAAAACCCTAACCCCCTTTAACCCCCTAAAACCCTAAAAAACCCTAAAACCCCCTAAACCCTAAACCCCTAAAACCCTAACCCCTAAAACCCTAAAAACCCTAAAACCCTAAACCCCCAAAACCCCTAAAAACCCTTAAACCCCTTAAACCCCTAGAAGCCTAAAACCCTAAAACCCTAAACCCCAACCTAAACCCCCTAAAACCCTAAAACCCTAAACCCCAAACCCTAACCCCCAAAAACCCTAAACCCTAAACCCTAAACCCTAAACC
>JACVBY030000183.1:0-115486 GCA_017589505.3 Metroxylon sagu
AAGTTCTACTCATTTATAAGTCTCACAACCGTTAGGTTTTACCAACCCATTTATAAGTTTTGCCAACTTAAACAAACTTCCAATTTATAAGTCTCCCAACTGCTAAATTTTGCCAACTAATGGCTATGCTAACAAAGCTCAAGTTCTACTTCATCTTAATTCCATGTCTGTTAAGTGTTACACAGATTATAAATCTCCTGTAACTATAAAATTCCCTACTAAGCGAGGAAGCCAATTGGCTGACTTTAAGGCAACAGATGGTCTCTTGTGAGGAGATGTTATTTTAGAAAATAGAGGGGGGGGGGGGAATCATATGATTCATCACTTCTTGATGATCCAAATCCAGATCTAATGCTCAACATGACCAAATATGCAACTAGATTGAGTTGCATTCATTCGATATTAATTTAGAATCAAATTGCTTGGAATCGTAGCTAATCATGTAAACTTTTGACAGAAATATAATTAATGTATAAGTTGAGAACCCGTTGCATCAAAATCAACTTAATTGAATGTTTACCAACCAAAAGAAGCTACAAATTTTGAAAGCATGAAAAGAAAGTAGATGAGTCAATTTCCAGCTTTACAGCACACTAAAACCACAAAGAAAGAACTTGTTGAATACCGTAACTTACCTATCCCGATGGATTCCATTTGGGATCGAACTCGGACCTCAACTTGTAGCTATCGAAGACAAATGCCATCAAATAAAAATGGAGGTTTGCCTTTCCATGGGATAGCCCTTAAATTTTCAAACCATAAAGACAAAGGAGCATACATCTTCCCCATTCATATTATATCAATTTGAATCCTAAAACACAGAAACTTTTTAATCGTAAAGGAAAAAAACTTTTAATTAGAAAGGAAAAGAGAATAAACTGAGAATCTCGCAACTAGGAACTATTTGATCAAAGTTGATCGAGAGGCCAATTTGCACCTTGCCCAACGAAGAGTTGAACTTCAAAAAAACTACACCGATCAAAAGAAAGAACAAAAAAAGAATGTATATTTTACTTGATGATGCTAAGTGCAAGAAATATATATATATATATATATATATATCTATATAAATCTTACGGCGATGCATCATATCAACTTTTCTTCTCTTTTCGAATCTCTCGCTTCCAAAACACGAGAACAAAAAAGACATAACAAACAACAAAATGTCCCGGAATATTTTGTTCCTAAAAAATCTGCATGTAGGCTACTCAAATTAAAAAAAAGCAAGGTAAAAAAATCAAAGAAAATTGAACTCTCTAACGCAATCGATAATAGTCTGAAACCTAATTTCTAATCAACAAACCAAACCGTGGCCACAAAGATTTCAAAGTAGACGGCACATCACAACTCCAAAGAGTGCTAAGTGAAAGAGATTTTTACCTTCTTTCTCTTGCTCTTCTTCTCCTTCTTCTTGCTCTTCTTCTCCAGCGGTGACTTGGAGCTTTCAAGAAAACCAAGCGATTAGGGCATATTTATATTAACCTTCGGTCATATCATGCTGCCACGTGGATAAATCGAACGGAGACACCGAGAGAGGTTTTTGGTAGTCTCCGTTTTGACGCCCCGGTTTTGGTTTGTTTAAAGATTTTTTTTTGATATCAAAGATTTTTTTTCTCCTAATATCGGTTAAGTTTGTCATACTAGAAAGGAAAGGATTTTTTAAATATATTTAAAAACAAGCTGAATTTAAGGAAAAAAAAAAAGCCCATCTTTCACTTTATAAATTAAATGCTTAAAAATTTTAAAAAAATTGCATAACGCCTACTTTAAAGAAGAACTCAATAAAAAAAGTATAAAATTCTTTCATTAGATAGCTTAAAAAAAATAAAAATTAATTCACAAATAGATAAGAAGAAATAATTTTAAATATATTATTTTAAAATTTATTTTATCATGATATAGATTGAACTCGTCAATTCCAAAAGAATAGTCTTTTATGACTCTTTTTCCATAATCAAGTACAAAAATAATATTTTTTACAAAGTTATTGATTGGTTATGCTCAAACTTGAAAATTTTTTAAGAAGCCAAAAATTTTTCATTTCGTTCTAGGTCAATACTATAATAAAATTTAATTAAATTTAATTAAACTTTATTAAAATAAATTTAAATTAAAAGAATTTATTATAGTTATCCAATGGAGTCATTGAGATAGGTTTTTGGTAGCCTCCGTTTTGACGCCCTTGGTTTTGATCTATTTAAAGATTCTTTTTTTGATATTATCGTTAAGTTTGTCGTTTTAGAAAGGAAAGAATTTTTTAAATACATTTAAAAAAATAAGCTGGATTTGAAAGAAAAAAAAAAAAAAAAAAAAAAGCCATCTTTCACTTCATAAATTGAATGCTTGAAAATTTAGGAGAAATTGCATGACGCCTGCTTTAAAGAAGAACTCAACAAAAAGAAAGCGAAAAGAGCATAAAATTCTTTCATTAGGTAGCTTGAAAGAAATAAAAATTAATTCACAAATAGATAGGAAGAGATAATTTCAAATATAGTATTTTAAAATTTATTTTATCATGATATAGATTGAACTCGTTAATTTGAGAAGAACAGTCTCTTATGACTCTTTCTTATGTAATCAAGTACAAAAATAATTTTTTTTACAAAGTTATCGATTGGTTATGCTCGAACTTGAAAATCTTTTAAGAAGCCAAAGATTTTTCACTTTGTTCCGAGTCAATACTATAATAAAATTTAATTAAATTTTATTAAAATAAATTTGAATTAAAAGAATTTATTATAGTAATTCAATGGAGTCACCGAGATAGATTTTTGGTAGCCTCCGTTTCGATTCTCACGGTTTTGATCTGTTTAAAGATTCTTTTTCGATATCAAAGATTTGTTTTCTTTCAGATATCGTTAAGTTTGTCGTTTTAGAAAGGAAAGGATTTTTTAAGTACATTTAAAAAAACAAGCTGGATTTGAAAAAAAAAAAAAAACCTCATCTTTCACTTCATAAATTGAATGCTTGAAAATTTAGGGAAAATTGCATGATGCCTGCTTTAAAGAAGAACTCAAAAAAAAAGAAAGCGAAAGGAGCATAAAATTCTTTCATTAGGTAACTTGAAAGAAATAAAAATTAATTCACAGATAGATAGGAAGAGATAATTTCAAATGTACTATTTTAAAATTCATTTTATCATGATATAGATGTGGACTTGTTAATTCTAGAAGAACAGTCTCATATGATTTTTTCTTTCATAATCAAGTACAAAAATAATTTTTTTTTCATATTAAAGAAAGTTATTGATTGGTTACGCTTAAACTTGAAATTTTTTTAAAAAACCAAAGATTTTTCGCTTCATTCCAAGCCAATGCTATAATAAAATTTAATTAAATTTAATTAAATTTTATCAAAATAAATTTGAATCGAAAAAAATTATTATAGTTATCCAATGGAGTCACCGAGATAGGTTTTTGGTAGCCTCTGTTTTGACACCTCCGATTTTAATTTATTTAAAATTTTTTTTCCTTCCAATACTGGTTGAGTTTGTCGTTTTAGAAAGAAAAGGATTTTTACGTACATTTTAAAAAAAAGCTGATTTTTTTTTTTTTTTTTTTTAACAGAAAGCTCATCTTTCGCTTCATCAATTAAACGCTTGAAAATTTTAGGAGAAGCTGCATGGCGTCTAGTTTAAAGAACTCACAGAAAGAAAGCGGAAAGCGCGCAAAATTTTTTTTTGATTAAGTAGCCTCGAATAAAATGAAGACTAATTCACAGGAAGAGATAATTTCAAACGTACTATTTTGAAATTTATTTTATCATAATGTGGGCTCGTCAATTCTAAAAGCACAGCCTCATATGAGTCTTTCTTCCGTAATCAAGTATAAAAATAATTTTTAAACAAATTAAAGTCGGGGCATTAAAATGGAGGTTACCAAAAATCTATCTAGATGACTCCGTTGGATTACTTTAATAAATTTTTTAATTTAAATTTATTTTAATAAAATTTAATTAAATTTTATTATAGTATTGACTTGACACGAAGTGAAATATCTTGGCTTCTTAAAAAAAAATTTGAATAAGTTTGAGTGTAACCAATCAATAACTTTCTTTAATGTGTAAAAAAAATTAGTTTTATTGTTGATTAGGAAAGAAAGTCATATGAGGCTATTCTTCTAGAATTAACGAGTCCACATCTATATCATGATAAAATAAATTTTAAAATAATATATTTGAATTATCTTTTTCTATTTATCTGTAAATTATTTTTTATTTTTTTTAAGCTACCTAATGAAAGAATTTTATGCTCTTTTCGCTTTCTTTTTTTTGAGTTCTTTTTTAAAGCAAGCATCATGCAATTTCTTCTAAATTTTCAAGCGTTGAATTTATGAAGTGAAAGATGGGTTTTTTTTTTTTAAATCCAGCTTATTTATTTTAAATGTACTTAAAAAATCCTTCGCTTTCTAAAATGGCAAACTTAACCGATATCTGAAAGAAAAAAATCTTAGATATCAAAAAAATCTTTTAACAGATCAAAACTAGGGGCATCAAAACGGAGGCTACCAAAAATCTATCTCGATGGCTCCATTAAATTATTATAATAAATTTTTTAAATTTAAATTTATTTAAATTCAACTTATTTTTTTAAATGTACTTAAAAAATTCCTTCCTTTCTAAAACAACAAACTTAATTAGGAGAAAAAAAAATCTTTGATATCTGAAAAAAATCTTTAAATAAATCAAAACCGAGGGCGTCAAACCGGAGGCTACCAAAAACCTCTTTGGGTGACTTCGTTCGATTTATCCATGTGGCAACATGATATGACCGAAGGTTAATATAAATATGCCCTGAATTTGAGATCAGGTTCAATCGCTTGGTTTTCTTGAAAGCTCCAAATCACGGTCGGAGAAGAGCAAGAGAAAGAAGGTAAAAATCTCTTTCATTTAGCGCTCTTTGGAGTTGTGATGTGGCATCTACTTTGAAATTTTTGTGGCCACGATTTGGTTTGTTGATTAGAAATTAGGTTTTAGACTATGATCGATTGCGTTAAAGAGTTTGATTTTCTTTGATTTTTTTTACCTTGCTTTTTTTAATTTGAGTAGCCTACATGCAGATTTTTTAGGAACAAAATATTTCAGAACATTTTGTTGTTTGTTATATTTTTTTGTTCTCGTGTTTTTGAAGTTGAGAGATTCGGAAAAGAGAAGAAAAGTTGATATGATGCATTGCTGTAAGATTTATATATATATATATATATATATATATATATATATATATATATATTTCTTGCACTTAGCATCATCAAGTAAAATATCTATTTTTTTTTTTTGTTCTTTCTTTTGATCGGTGTAGTTTTTTTTGAACTTCAACTCTTCATTCGGCAAGGTGCAAATTGGCCTCTTGATCAACTTTAATCAGATAGCTCCTAGTTGCGTAGATTCTCCAGTTTATTCTCTTTCTGATTAAAAAGTTTCCTGTGTTTCAGGATTCAAATTGATATAATATGAATGGGGAAGATGTAAGCACCTTTGTCTTTGTGGTTGAAAATTTAAGGGCTATCCCATGGAAAGGCAAACCCCCATTTTTATTTGATGGCACTATCGTCGATAGCTACAAGTTGAGGTCCAGAGTTCAATCCCAAATGGAATCTGTTAGGATGGGTAAGATCCAGTATTCAACAAGTTCTTTGCTATGGTTTTAGTGTGCCTATAAAGCTGGAAATTGACTCATCTACTTTCTTTTTATGCTCAAAATTTGTAGCTTCTTTTGGTTGGTAAACATTCAATTAAGTTGATTTTGATGCAATAGGTGCTCAACTTCTGTTACATTAATTAGATTTCTATCAAAAGTTTACATGATTAGCTGTACGATTCCAAGCAATTTGATTCTAAATTAATATCTGATGAATGCAACTCAATCTAGTTGCATATTTGGTCATGTTGAGCATTAGATCTGCTTGGATCATCAAGAAGTGATGAATCATATGATTCCCCCCCCCCCCCTCCCCCCGCTATTTTCTAAAATAACATCTCCTCATGAGAGACCATCTGACCACCTTAAAGGCAGCCAATTGGCTTCCTCGCATAGTAGGGAATTTTATAGTTACAGGAGATTTATAATCTGTGTAACACTTAACATACATGGAATTAAGATGAAGTAGAACTTGAGCTTTGTTAGCATAGCCATTAGTTGGCAAAATTTAGCAGTTGGGAGACTTATAAATTGGAAGTTTGTTTAAGTTGGCAAAACTTATAAATGGACTGTTGGTAAAACCTAACAAGCTTGTGAGACTTATAAATGAGTAGAACTTGTGCAAAACTTAAAAGACCAAAAAGTTTTAAGTTTCTTTCTTTTTTTTTTTTTTTTTTTTGGCTCTCTGGTTTGTTTATCGTCTGCCATCATCTAGATTAGAATGAATAGTTGTGGCACTTAAAAATGGATGGTTGTGATTAGTTAATAGGTAGTGATGGATGCTGAGTTTGCCAGCTACTTTGAGTTGGTGATGTTTCTTGGGGTTGATACAAGAGACCTGAGTTGTAGTCCCTCCCTTGGATGTTGCTTAACAACCCCCCCTCCTCTCCTTCCCCCCCCCCCCCCCCCCCCCCCCCCCCCCCCCCCCACCCGAAAAAAAAAAAAAAAAAAAAGAATGAAAAAGTAGTAGAAGAAGAAGATGGAAACAGAAGTCATGATGGATGCTATGGCAAAGAAAGTAATACAGCTGGCATGGAAATATTTTGTTGTAACTTGAATGAAATTTTCTTTTAGACCAGGGATCTTTGGGACTCAAGTCATTGTTGCCTCCATTGCATGGGATATAATGGGTATAAGTATTAAACAAATAAATGGTAGATTTGGGCTTCGGCAGAATATTTCGTAGATATTTTATGTGGAATGATCCATTTATCATTTGGTTGATGGGTCACTTTTGCTTCTTTCAAGAACCTTAGGTGAAGATAGAATATCATGCGAGCCTACTAGGAAGAGGCATTTTTTTCATATGAGCCCCTGCACAGCAAATGCCCGCCATCCAAAGGTAGAATGATATTACGTAAATAATTTAAGTCAATGATACTCGGACATGTGACATGGTTTCAATTGTCTGAGCGTCTAGAAATATCTCACACAAATTAGATGGGAGGGCATGCCTATTTCTTGTATATATTTTTGTAAATATGTATTGATTTGTCTGTAGTAGTTAATAAGTTGAATTTATTGCTCTTCTAGTTCACAAAATGGAAAATAGTTTGCTAATTGATAAGTTACTCTAAATAACTTGCATAAGAATTGCCAAAAGTCAACATGTAATGATGACATTATAATTAAATAGTGTGAAGTGTTGAGGAGTGTCATGAAGTTGCCAAGACTCCAACATGTCAAAAAGCCTAAAATTCAAATTGTCGGGATAACTTTTGTTTTAATGCATTATAAATATAATTTTTAGCAGACTGAATATAATAAAGCCATAAAGGAAATTTATTCTTCTATTCAGTCCAATAAATTGTAATGGATAGTTCATTGCTCAATTGTGTTTGGAATGCTAGAGCATTGCCTAGCCACACTGCCTTTGTGGCAGGTCACAACATTTCCAATATTTGAGCATACCTGTAATGTGCTCCTTTCAATTATCCCAATGGAAGTATTTGTATGACATGGATGTCAAGACAAGCAATCATCCAACTCAGTGCTCAACGAATTTGTGTTGATCACCAGCAGAAGCCTTATTTCATTGGCAATGGAGTGAAACAAACTTGTTTTGGATGGTCTGCTCCATCCTTGACCACAAAAGCTAAGTGGAGAAAACTTGATCTATGAAACCTAGAAGGCTCCTAGTATAGTCTTCTTTTACATTATAAACAAGAAGTTGGAAAGCCTCTTTCCTTCCGACCATTTATTTTTTTTAGTATCTTGATCACTTGCTACTTATACCCCTCTATCCACATGCGGAAAATGTGCTATGATAGGTTTATACTAACAGTATGCAATAATTTTAAACATATCAGGATATTCAATGAAGTATTGTAAGTCATGTAATTTCCACTAAGTGTATCGTTGGTCAAATCATTCTTACTAACATTACAAAAAAATAAGTTATCTACAACTTGTTAAAATATCTGTGAATTTCAAATGTGTTCATGATTCATTGTTGTTGCCATCCTTTTTCCATAATGTATGACCTTAAGGGTGTCATGATTGGGTCAACCTGCTACACAAAGTGAGACAAATGAACAATGATTTGGGACTGAAATTAATATTCTTTCTTCATTCATCAATTAATATATTGAGTACATGTATGCATTGTTTATAGTCAAAGTTCAAACCAATAAGCAATAAACTATCGGAGGTATGTTGTATGCAGGAGTTGAATCACATATTATTGGCGGGTGTTTGAGGGACCTGCTCATAAAGAGAACTCCAAAAGATTTTGATGTGATTCCTGCTGCTAGCCTAGCCTTGAACAGGTTTCCAAGCCTTTGGTTTATTTAGTGATATTGCTGATGTAATATGCTATTTGATTTTTTAAGAAAAAAGAATTGGACCATTACCTTTTCTTGTGCAGATTAGAGGGCTATTTAATTGAACTCAAATTATATGGTGCAATTTCCTGAATTGCCTTGTTCATTAGAAAAGCTCCATTATCGAGGTTTGTGCATCTTCTGACACTGCAAAACTTTGTTATTTTTGTATTTTAGAACCTAATTTAGTTGCCATTTGGATTCTTGATGTGCTAGGTTTGCAGCTTTGAAACCAGACACACAAATGTCAAAGAAAGACAAGTGTCTACCAATTGTGTTGGAAAAGACTTGATTTGCTGGAAAAATTGCATGGAAAGAGATTTCACTATTAATAGGTAATTCATGTGATGTGCTATTAGTTTACGTGGAATAAGTTTGCCTTACAAATCTGTTTTACATACTAATTTAAGTCTCATAGATTGTTATCAGATAACCTTAGTTAATTTAGGGTTTGCCGTTGACAACAAAACCGATTTGTTATGATGGTGATATATTTTTTTAAACAAAGTTACTATTTGACCCCTTGGAGCATATCATCTATGATTATGTTGGTAGAATAAGGGATTTGAGGATATCTAAGGTGATTCTTCGTGATGTATTATATTCTTAGTAGATATGCAATGGTTATGTTTAGGTTTTCAAAGTTATTTGTTTGGAATAAGATTGGCCTCTTGGTCTACTTGTATACTTGAATGATCAAAGTTCGCACCGTAATTCCCGCTCATTTATCATTTGAAGAGGACTGTGGTATGTTTGTTTTGAGTCATTGCAAAATTATCTTTTTTCTTGACTAAATTTATTTTAATTAGAAAAGCTAATGATATCTATCAATGACAAGAAGAATTTTGCATGGCCTAGGAATTGTCGCTTGTCTTGGTTTGCGATTTTCTAAGGAGACAGCAGATGTTATACAACATATTCTTCCTCCATAATAATGCTTGATAAGGTACTTGCAAAAGGATTAGCGATTGGCCAAAGGCTATTCCTCTTATTTGTCATGTTTATATTGTTTCTTTAACACGTCATCTTTTTTTTTTTCTTTAGACAAGACTGCTGATGGAATCAAATTTTATGCTGGCATATGGGGCTGTTGAGTCTTGCATTTGTTTCCTTCAGAAGTTCAGGCTTCTTGAAATCTTGCTTGCTTTTCAAGTGACTGAAAATGCAGTTAGGTCAAAATTTATGTTGTAATCTGTCTGTAAAATTTTCAGTTATAATACAAATTTATTTGGGCTTCAAACAGCATATCTTGTGGATTTAACTAAGAAGCTATCTGATGAAAGCTCTGTTATGCTGATGGTAAGATGCTTTTCCAGGCGATATAATCAAAGTGAAGGTTTCTTGTTTGAATTATATTTGTTTTGTCACGAGTTTCAATGGTTCAGTTCTAGTACTTTTGATATTCTAGATTACCATTTGGAGTTTGAACCTGGCATGGAGAGGTACATGTTGATCATTCCTTTGTTTTTAAGCCATTTTTGACACCATGGTGGACAGAGTTTTAGTTTCATGTAATGAAATATTTTTTGGAGTTGTCTTATAATGAAATCCTTATTTCAATGAGAAATGTCATTGGTAAGGAACTTAAGAAATTATTTCAGAAATTAGTAGTTAATTAAAAATATTTGGTCACAAGAGAAAATGTTAATTATAGAAGAACGCATTACTATTTTAATAGCTTTTTATCTTGTATAAGCATCAAAAATCTATCTATATGGGATTAAACATTAGCTAATATGGGCTCTTGTTTAAGCCTTGATATTTTTATTGGTTTCAAATTCAAATTTAACCAATTTAATCACAATTATAAATACCATGATTGGCTTGTGGTCAATCCTAAAAGAGTTCGTTTGCGTGTTATCTAGTCAACATGGTCTATGAACTGTTCACTCTAACACTCCAAAAAAGCTAGCAAATAAGGTATTATTTTAGCTTTTTAATCCCGTATAAGTAGCCATGGTTAATTTAGTGCATAGTCAATGTAGAATTAAATACTTGCTAGTCCGAGCTCTCGAGTCATCCTTGTCCTACTTCTCACTAGTTTCTTCTTAATTCTTAGCCTCAATGTAACTTTCTTTACCCTATGGTTGTTGGAAAGTTAGGGTTTTTGGAAAGTTAGGGCAACTAAAGGATGGAAAGAAGGCTTGATGTCTTCCTCTTTATTAAATGGTTAAATGGGCTAGGTGTCTAGCCACCATATCAAACAACCGGTTGTCTGCTATTGCTTACCATGAAAGTATGTGGTGGCAGATGATGAGAAGCATGAGATGATTGCAAAGCATGAGGTGGGTACAAGTAGGAGATTGTATTTAAGCAAGATGTGGCAAATGCTTACATGAAGCATGAGATTATTGTTTGCTTTTGAATATTTGCAGCCTTGAGCTTTTGAATATGAGCATAAGGGCTCATTAGCAATTTTTTTTAATTACTTGATGTCTATTAAGTATTTCCAAGCATATCCAACCTAAAAATCTTGATTTCTAAATGAATCACATTCACACACATTGCTAAATTTTACACACATTGCATCAAATGAGTGACATGAGCAAGGCTGAGGTCTATAAATTGTTCGCTCATATCAGAAACTCCACCTCGGCAAGCACTGAAGAGCGATCATTTGAAAAAAATGACGTTTTGCTAGGAGTGTGAAGATCATCCTTGGTAATTAGCATGCCACACAGAAAAAGATAACTACTTGGTATTGTTGGCTAGGGGAATAACAATCCAACTCATGATAAAAGAGCAATGATAGCCTACCCTAGGGAAAGGAAGCTCCACTTGAGATGTGGTACATTATAACCAATGGCTTATCTTCAACTAAAATGACATGCAATTTTAGTTGGTGTAGAGTGAAATAAATGGTCAGGTGCTAGTTCACCATATACTATACTCTATTTTAAGTATATATATATATATATATATATATTTCTGGAATAAGACACCAGTGACTACTAAAATTACTGACATACCAAGCAGAGTTAAATTCGCTATGAATTAAGCTACTCAGTATGCTCTTTGTAGGTGCAATGTTATTCTGCATCAGTTCTGTTAACACACCCACCTATTCATTTAATTAAGGTTTTAAATACCAGTGAAATAGCACACTTTTCTACTATTCCAAATGTCGAGATATGGCATGGCCTTTAGTGCTGGAGAGAGTGTTAAGTACCCATGACATCCCGTTCCATGGGAAAACAGGAGAGACCCTGTCACATGACATTTATTTACAGAATGTAATATAGAAAAGATCTCTACTATTCTATTGAGCATTCCAAAGGACTGTCAACCTTAAACATACCATCAATTCCCATTGAATTAGAAACAGGAAAGAGCAAATTTCGTCAAAGTTAATTCATATTGTACAGTCATTTTGGTACTACAAGCCTATATAGTTATGTGCTCTACTTATTTGTAGAGTCATGATTTAATAATGCATAACACTTGCTTGACTTAATTATAGAAAAACCAAGAGAAGAGAGCAAGGTCCCAACAAGCTCATACCCTTAAGATAAATTTTTATGAATTTATTTTTATATTATAATTTAAACACAAGCACTTATATATGATTTCATTAAAACTTTGGCATTTATTTATTTCGTATTATTATTTATTATTTGATTGAATACTCTATTTATAGGAAGGAAATGAAGACATTTTGAAGAGTTCTAAATGGCCACACAACTAAGGCGGCACGTGGAATTCTTATTAGTAAAAATCCATCTAAGACGGCAGGGGCTATTGTTCTTGGGACTGAATTTTGGGAGGTTTCAATTAATGTTGTAACAATACAAAAGGAGCCTTTGATAAGGACACATGAATCTCAAAGGATAATAGGTGATGCATTGAATCAACAGTTGCATGGCTCTCAACTTTTTGTAAGAAAAATATTTTTTATTTTTTATTTTTACTAATTTATCTTACTTCTATATATTGATTACTATTTTTTAAGTTAATTATATACTGTGCTTCTATTTTGCAGATTGAACTTGTTGATAAGTGAATCATGACACTTGCCACCATGGGACGCATGATACTTTTATTGGAATTGCAATAAAGATTTTTAGTATCTTGTTTATAATTGAATGTTATATTCTATATACATGGATCAAGTATTATAAATTTTTTGTGACATTTTTGGGTTTATAAAGGATTCAATGTACATGTATTTGGATTTGTGGATGTTGATTTGACGATCTTCTTACATTTGGCTTAATCATGAGCTATTAATTGGTGTTTCTTATGAAGGATCTAGATGTGCATGTATTTGTGATGTTGATTTGATGATCTTTTTGCATTTGTTTAATAATGAGTTATTAATTGGTGCAATATAATTTGAATATATTTGATGAATATTGATATATCAGGTGATCTCAAAATAAAAATAAAAAATAGATTTTTAGTATGCTCACACCAAAATTACTAGGTAATCCAATTATTAAAAAAAAAAGGTATTACCAGTGGTTAAACCTACTGGTAAAGGGTATAGTTTCACCAACAGTTAACTAGTGTAGCTAAAAACATCTTTAATTTAAATATATATGATCATTAAAAAATTTTATCAGCATTTCGTAACTGTTGGAAAAAGTTTCTATAGTGAAAGTAAAGTGCTGCTAAATTCTTATAAAAAATCGTTGCTGAAATTGTAACTTTCCAAGCGGTTAGAAAATGTATTGTTGTATAATTAGCGATGAGACTTTCGGCGACACCTCAGCCAACCACTGCTAGAAAAAGTATCCTTAATAGTTTTTCATACTTTTAGTAGCAGTTTTGACCGCTGCCAAAAAAGCTTTTTCTTGTAGTGACCATAATACCTACAAAGCGACTGGCAAAATTTAACAAAAAAGATGCATCTATGTGAAGGGAGAGCTCAAAAAAGAAGATGGAAAGAACACAAAATTCTTCCAATTTGTGGCCTTAGATCCTAAGAATGAAGCGAAGATCAATTCACTATCGAATATGAAGAAATTATTTCAAGTGTATAACTATGGAATTCATTTAATTATGATACAGATGGGAACTTGTCAATTTTGATGAACCCTCTTACGTGTAACTTTTTTGAGCCAATCTATGATACTTTTTTATTCATTCGTATTCTTTCATATCAGGTTAGGACCCATCAGAGCCCTTCTTTCAACCGAGCCCAACACTAAATATCTTTTTATTAAAAAAGCATGTGAAATAGCTAATAGAATAAATGAGCAAAGAAATCTTATATTTTTCTTCACTTTTAAAGTACAAGGGTTATAAGTATTTATACTTATTTTGTATGTATACATTAGAAAATTACAAAAAAATCACAATCCCTTGATTTCCACCAATCACTCAATAATTTATCCAATCAGCTTTTGATTACAATCTTTATAATTTGCTTAATCAGCATGTGATTACAATCTCTCATGATTCACTAAGTCAGAATTCAGAATCCTTAAATTACTGCTTACTATATTTAAGGAAAATATAGCAAATCAGAATCCCTTAATTATCATTAATCAATCCATGATTTACTCAATCAAACTTTGATTGCATTGTCACATGATTCACTTAACTAGAATTTCTTGATTATCGCCTATGCGCCCCCCCTCCCCCTCCTCTTCAAAAATTGATACTAGGTGGAGGAAAGCATCAATTTGGAAAGAAGGTAATGATGAGAAGTGTGAGCCATAGCTTTGGTGAAGAGATCGACTAGCTTTAGTGGGGGAAATCATATGAGTCTAAACTAAATCTCAAATGTAATGATAATCCACCTCAATACCTCAATATGCTTAGTGCGTTTATGAAAAACTAGTTTTGTAACAATTTGAATAACACTAGAATTATCAACATAAAAAGGACAAGAAGTAGTAATTTGTATGCCAAATTTGGTGAGGAGATGATGAAGCCAGACAATTTCTAAACATGCAGCTGACATGGATCTATATTCAGCCTCTATGAAAGATTTGGAGATACAATCTTGCTTCTTACATTTCCATGAAACTAATGATGCATCTAAGAACATGCACCATCTAGTAATGGACTGCTAAGAGTTAGGGCAACCCACCGAATCAGCATCAACAAAACTTGATAAAGAAAGAGATGAGTTTGAGGGAAAGAACAAACCACGATCAATAGAACTATATAAATACTGGATAACCTAAAGCAATGCACTATAGTGAATCTAGCTAGGATCACATACAAACTAGCTAAGGACTCGGATAACATAGGAGATGTCTGGTGGTGTCATAGTCAAATAGATGAGACTCCAAACTATTCTTCGATAGAGAGTAGGTTCTGAGAGAGGTTCACCCTCTTTTTTTTTATATTTTGTATTGATCTTCATGCATGTATAAGCAACTTTGTCATCAGAGAGATGAGCAAGTTGAATTAGATCCTAAGTGTATTTTTGTTGACAGAGATGGATGCCAGCATTGGAGACTGATCTTTAACCCCAGAAAATATGTCAAGGCACCAAGATCCTTCATGTGAAAGGAAGACTAAAGGAAAAGTTTGAGATAATGAATGCTTCTAATATCATCTCCACTAATGATTATGTCATCGACAAAAACTGAAGGAAAAGTTTGAGTTATTGGCTACTTGGTGAGGAGCCAAATTAGTTATTGAGTATTACCTAAATTACATTTGCATTTTAGAGGAAGATTCATCAATTGTGATTGCTTGGCTAGAGAAACCAATAGTGCCACCCAACACTTCATCAATTGAAGTATCTTTTATCTTCAATAAGGAAATTCTATTATGGTCATGTCTTATGGGAGGATAACCAAGTAGCCAACTTGATTTTTGGATTCACTCTAAATTTGGAGATAGTTCACCTTCTATGAAATCATCAATCCAAGTGATGACATAGTCCTTTTTTTTCATAAAAAAAGAAATCATGTCTACAAGAAAAAAAAAAAAAAGGAGACCAAGAAATCATCACATCTCCCCTTACATAAGTGATGATTTTCAATCGCATCTCCCCTTACATAAAAACCCATCCTTTCTCTCGTGAATGAACTTAACTATTCTCATAAAGTTTTGTAGGTGTAGGTCCCCATGCTTCTAAGCCTGAGCTTTGGCCTCATTTTTCATGTCTGCTTGTATGGAATTTGTTTACAGGACAAGAGTGTAAATTGCTGATGACAAACTACAATACATGCTTCCCCCTCTTTGTAGGTAGAGACTTACACTCATTTCTAGCTGAGTCAGATATTTTGTAGTTTAGTTGTTTCTTTTAGGTGCATTGGGATGCTTGCCTTTCTGTTAAAGAGTGGTAGACCACCTATTGATAACATTACGCTTTGCAATGCATTGTTCATCATTTTGCGTTATCATTTTAGTTTTGGTTAACTAAGGTGTCATCCATCTTAAAATTCACTTCTCTCTTTTCTTTATTTGCAAATGTGTTCCATGAGGCATTCGATTTGATATCTAGTTTTATCTGCATGCCACCCACATGGCTTGAAAATAGTTAACATTGGTTTTTCTTTATCTACTCTAAGAGATGGATTTTTATTTAAGGGGCGATGTGACTGAAAATTGTCATTTAAAGTGAATAAAGACCCATCTCTTAAGTGACGATTAAAAAAACCCATCTCTTAAACACATCTCTTATTAAAAATATATTATTAAAAAGAAAAATCCTCACATTGCTCCACCTAAAAAAGAAAATATCATTTTTGACTTTTAGTGGTGCTGCAGACTAATCCTTATCTATTAGCAGGGCTAAACCATGCATCTTACTTGCCACTCTAACATATCGAACATTCATGATCCATGCAATAGGATATTAAAAGGGCACAATTCTTAAAACATTAGTCAATTAAAGGTGTAAAAACCAAACAAATTTTAAGCAAAAGTTTGAGGACCAAAAATATGTTTTTGATTTTTTTTTTTCTCTCCTAAAAGCAGCACCAAGTTTTTGCAAATTCCTAGTTAAAAACTCTTTTTATTTATCTATTTATTTATTTTTTATCAGCCTCTCAGAAACTATAGGGATTTCTGCATCTTTATCTCAAAGCCACAGCGCAACTATAACTCACAAAAGAAAACATTTCAAATTAACCTCCACCTGGCAGATATGCTTACAGCCACAATTATTTTGTTGGTAAATTAGTAATTGATTTCAACAAGAAATTACTGTGATTTCTCCAACATATAACATCACATAATTCATTAGGGAAATGACATGCTTTTAAAAAAAAATCTAATATGGAAATCAGGATAGCATGGCTCAAAGAACGACTGTCATAAATTTCTTTTTCTGCACAACCATTGTGACAGATATACCAGCATGATTAACAAGTATAACTGCAAAAAATAAACTTTTTTTTCTCATACATACGAGACATAATACATGTTATCTGAATACAGGAAACAAGGCCAACGAGTGGCTATTCATTGCTTCCTATTCACAGTTTTCCTGGATCGTTCTTGTAAAATCAAGAGGAGTCAGATAGAAGTTAAACATAATTCTAGCAACATAGGATTGCATATGAAAGCTTCGCCTCATTTTTCCTGATAATCCAAAAATGAATAAGCTTAATCCATGAGTTGATGGAAACAATAATTTCCAGATCAGAGCTGCAATGAGTTTTGAACTGTTTGTAGCCCCCATGTTCTGATAAATAGCTGTCACAAGAAGGTTTTAATAAAAAACGTTAAGCCCGGTACCTATAAAGTGATAGCAAGCTCTGAACCGAACAATGAATACAAAGCAACAGCATGAAATATAAACAAGTTTCCTAAAACAAAACAAAGAATCACATGAGCCCGCAACATCATCAACATAAGCATATATAAAGCTACTTGGAGGGGAAAAAAATTACAGAGATACAAAAGTTGTTTAAACCATTCAACACATTAACAGTAGATAAGACAACATGATTTGAAGGCAATGCAACCATTACAAGGAAGAGCTCCAGTTTGAAAATATACTTATTGATGAGTTTTCTCAACTCCTATGAACTTTCCTAAAGACTTCAGATATCGTATAGGAGATGTAAGATTTCAGAACCTAGGCCAGGTTGGTTCTATTAGGAAGTAATTTGCAATTAATGACTTTTCAGGAATCCAAAGAGTCATTTTAGTAATTCAAAGAGTCACCTTAGGAATCCAAAGAGTCACTTTGGTAATATTAGAAATACATGTATTCCCAGGAGTCTTTGGTAATCCAAAGACATTAAAATTGTCATCCTTCATGTCTATATAAGGAGGTATCTGGCAAGGTTGTATGTGTGAAGAAAAGTCTATAAAATAAGAAAATATCTTTTGCTCCTATTCCAAAATCTTTTCATCTTGTTCCAACAAATTTCGTATCAGAGCACAGTTGAAGCACTTGTCAAGATGGCATCTTCATCAACTACCATGTTCTCCTACACTTCTAATCAAGTTCCTATCTTCAATGGTGAGCATTATGACTATTGGAGTAGTCAAATGCAAACCATATTCATCTCCCAAGACCTTTGGGATATAGTCGAAGGTTCATATGCAGAGCCACCTCAACCACAAGATGCTACAACAAAATGGACAACAGAGCAACAAAAGGAGTACAAGGAGAATGTGAAGAAAGATGCAAGTGCTCTTCGATACATTCAACAAGGGATAAGCCAAACCATCTACCCCAGAATTTTTGGAGCAAAGAAAGCAAAGCAAGCTTGGGAAATACTCAAAGAAGGTTTCCAAGGTAATGAGAAAATCATCTCACTAAAGTTACAATCACTTTGGAGAGATTTTGACAACATGCAAATGAAAGAAGGACAAGGTATGCAAAGTTTTCTTACCAAAGTTACTGAAGTTGTTAATCAAATTAGAAGCCTTGGAGATACTATTGAAGATAGAAAAGTTGTTCAAAAGGTTCTTAGAAGTCTTCCTATAAAATATGATCATGTTGTCACTGCAATAGAAGAATCAAAAGATCTCTTTACCTATACTTTTAATGAACTAATGAGTTCTCTTCAAGTTCATGAGGAAAGAATGAATAGGTCTTCTTCTCAACCTCTTGAGCAAGCCTTCCAAACCAAGCTCAACATCTCAGAAAAGAAGAACTTTAAACAGAAGTTCAAAGGAGGACCATTCCAAAAGAAGGAAAAAGGCAACAATCAAGGAGGAGCAAACCAACAACAATCGGGTGGTTTTAATCCTCGATGCCGAGTTTGCAAAAAGAACAACCATGACTCAAAAGATTGTCGATACAGATGCAATAAGTGCAAGATTCCCAATCATTCACAAAGGGACTATTGGTACCAAAAGAAGAATGGTAATGATGAAGCCAACTTTACTAAAAATGAAGCAGAAATTCAACAACTCTTCTCTTGCATGAATGCCCAAGAAGATTCTCAAAATGTATGGTACTTGGATAGTGGGTGTAGCAACCACATGACGGGGAATCAAAAGATCTTCGTCCAACTTGACAAAAATTATTCTTCTCAAGTCATGCTCGGAGACGGCAAACTCCAAACTGTTGAAGGCAAAGGAACTATTGAAGTTCTCACCAAAGGAGGTACCAAAAGGCTTATTAATGATGTTCTTTATGTGCCAAATCTATCTCATAACCTCCTAAGCATTGGGCAACTTACTCAAAAAGGATATACTGTCAACTTTAATAACAGTAGCTGCAAAATTTTTGATAAAAGGAATAACTATCTAATTGCTACTGTTCCCATGAGCACAAACAAGGTTTTTCCTCTAACCATGTTATCTGAAGAAGTTGTATTCAAAAGTGAAGCTATCAATATGTCAACTTTATGGCATCTTTGATATGGACACTTGAATATGAAGGGGCTGCATCTACTCAAGCAAAAAATATGGTGATTGGTCTTCCTCCCATCGGAGAAAGAAGCCAAGTATATGAAGGCTGCATATATGGAAAAATGCACAAGCTACCATTTCCAAAGTCTTCATGGAGAACCAAAGCACCTCTTGAACTTGTTCATGCTGATATATGTGGACCCACAAGAACTCCATCACACAACAACCAAAGGTACTTCATTCTATTTGTTGATGATTATACAAGAATGATGTGGGTTTACTTCTTGTATGCCAAGTCCGAAGCTTTCTCCATTTTTCTACAATTCAAAGTACTAGTTGAGAAACAAAGTGGACTCCAAATCAAGACTCTTCGAACTGATCGAGGAGGAGAGTTTATCTACAAACCATTCATGGAATACTGCCAGCAAAATGGTATCCAAAGACAACTCACAGTTCATATGAGTTCTCAACAAAACGGAGTTGCTGAAAGAAGAAATCGCACCATTGTGGAAATGGCCCGAAGCATGTTGAAAGGAAAAGGCTTACCAAATAATTTTTGGGCTGAAGGTGTGCATACTGCTGTTTACATTCTTAATATATCTCCTACAAAAGCAGTGCTTAACAAAACTCCATTTGAAGCATGGCACAAAAGAAAACCAACAGTACATCATCTTAAAGTATTTGGTTGTATTGCTTATTCTCACATTCCATCACAGTACCGGGAGAAATTTGATGAAAAGGGAGAAAAACTAATCTTTATTGGTTATAGTGATGAATCCAAAGGATACAAGTTGTTCAATCCAAAAACCAAGAAGCTTGTCATCTCAAGAGATGTAATTTTTGATGAAGAAATTAATTGGAATTGGACACAGAGCTCATCTCAAATGCCAAACTCATATGAGTTCATAGAGCCACAAGCTAAACAAGAAGAGCATCAACAAATTCCTTCTACATCTCCAAGTTTAATTCATTCTACTCCTTCATCATCAATACAAACTTCATCATCTACATCACAAGCCTCCTCTTCTTCACCAAGTTCCATTCATTCTCCCTCTTTCTTAGAAACCATGGATACAAATTCTCGACCAAAGAAAGTTCGGTCCATGCAAGATATTTATAACACTTGTCACTTTGCTTTCTTTGGTTATGAACCTCAGGATTTTGAGGAAGCTGTGGTGAAGGAAGAATGGAAAAAGGCAATGGATGATGAAATAACAACAATTCAAAAGAACAAAACTTGGGAGCTTGTCAACTTGCCGGAAGGGAAGGATGTAATCGGGCTAAAATGGATCTACAAAATCAAGTATAAAGAAGATGGATCTATTCAAAAGCATAAAGCTCGACTTGTCGCTAAAGGATACTCGCAGCAGTCTGGTATCAACTTCACCGAAACATTTGCACCAGTTGCAAGAATGGAGACAATCCATATTATCCTTGCTCTTGCTACCCAACTTGAGCTTCAAGTCTTCCAACTTGATGTCAAATCTGCCTTCCTCAATGGCGAACTTAAGGAGGAGGTATATGTCAAACAACCTCAAGGGTATGAAGTGGCAGGTATGGAACACAAAGTCTATAAACTTCACAAAGCTCTATATGGCTTGAAGTAAGCTCCACGAGCTTGGAACAGCAGGATTGACAAATACTTCTGTTCAAATGGTTTCCAAAGAAGCCCAAGTGAACCATCTCTTTATATAAAGATATTTGATGCCACTAACTTTCTTGTTGTTTGTATCTATGTTGATGATCTTATCTACATGGGTACTACCATGCAAGTTGTAGAAGAATTCAAGCAAAGCATGATGAAGGAATTCGAGATGTCAGATCTTGGATTAATGAAGTATTTTCTTGGCATCCAAGTAAAGCAAGCCAAAGGAGAAATTTTTATCTCACAAGAGAAGTACATTAAAGACATGTTGCAAAAATTTCAAATGGACAAAAGTAAACCAGTTTTAACTCCAATGGCATTGAATGAAAAGCTGAAACAAGATGATGGTATTGAAAAAGCTGATGCAAAGCTCTACAGAAGACTAGTGGGTTCATTAATATATCTAACCAACACACGGCCTGACATTATTCATGCTGTGAATGTTGTTTCAAGATTTATGCAGGAACCAAGCAAACTGCATTATGCTGCTGTAAAATGCATCCTGAGATATCTCCAAGGAAGTCAAAGGGAAGGCATAAAATATGTTAAAGAAGAAAATAACAAGCTCGTTGGTTATTCTGATAGTGACTGGGCTGGTTCAATTGATGACAGAAAAGCACATCTGGTTATATTTTTTGTCTTGGTTCAAAGATGATTTCATGGAGCTCAAAGAAACAAAAAACAATTGCTTTATCTTCAGCAGAAGCAGAGTACATAGCAGCTACAGATGTTGCATGCGAAGCAGTTTGGTTAAGAAGAGTTTTATCAGACCTACAACAAACCCAAGTTCAACCGACTATCATTTATTATGACAATATGTCGGCAATTGCATTGTCCAAGAATCCAGTCTTCCATGCAAGGTCCAAGCATATTGAACTTTGACATCATTTCATTCGGAATTTGGTAAATAAAGAAGAAATCATTTTGAAGTATGTTGGCACAAATGAGCAAGCTGCAGATTTTCTTACCAAAGCTGTCACCATAGAAAAATTCAGAAAATTTAAGAATCAATTGCAAATTAAGGAGGAGTGTTAGGAAGTAATTTGCAATTAATGACTTTTCAGGAATCCAAAGAGTCACCTTAGGAATCCAAAGAGTCATTTTAGTAATTCAAAGAGTCACCTTAGGAATCCAAAGAGTCACTTTGGTAATATTAGAATACATGTATTCCCAGGAGTCTTTGGTAATCCAAAGACATTAAAATTGTCATCCTTCATGTCTATATAAGGAGGTATCTGGCAAGGTTGTAGGTGTGAAGAAAAGTCTATAAAATAAGAAAATATCTTTTGCTCCTATTCCAAAAACTTTTCATCTTGTTCCAACAGGTTCTTCAACCTCTCAAAAAAGCTTGAAAAGCCAACCATCTGGAATTATTTGACAACCTTCTAGCTCTAAGTATGATCTCATTGAATCTTTACAGCTCCAAGTAATTTGGAATATCTTCTCATCCGCCTCAATGGAGTATGCTAAAGAAAACCAAGTGGAACAAACTAAAATCCAATACCAAACTGGAGCTATATCACTAACAAAATAAGCAAGTGAACAAGAAATAAAGGAAGAGATAGAGGGTGAAATAAAGTCAAGTGTGAGGGGATATCAGACATCAACAAAGACAGCAAAATGTTGTACCAAGAAGCAAAAACAGCCTGGATCTAGAAAATAAAGGAGAGGTATGTTTCAAACTTTTTATTTCATTCTTTTTCTTGGTTCATGGTTTCAAAAGTTGCCTAGTTTCCATCTTTGACAACCATGACTTGTCACATTGCCCTTCATGTGGTATGCCCACATAAAGAGGGACATAGTAGGATTTAAAGTACAGACATCATAATTTTGATGACATAGGACCTCACTCAAAAAGATCAGCCAAAAGTTATTACTTGAGGTCCTTAGCCCTACTTATCTCCTTAGCACATAGCCAATATGAGATTAAGTACAAGCTTGCATAAGTTCTTATATGCTCTCCCATTGAGTCCTAGCATCTATGCTGAGGGAAGAGTCAATCATGAATCGAATAACAAGCACCATGACTCACTCATTAGGACATGTATAATTAAATAGTAATTGACTGTTAGTTTATTTTAGCACAATATGTTATGCATATAAAACCAAGGCACAATAGCTTCTTGCCAAGATGGAAGAAGAGTAGGTCTCACGAAGAAATGAACCTTCCAGCATGGTATCTATAATGTAATCAAAGTACAGTCAGTAAGAACCTCAAATGTTGGAACATATATTATTAACAAGAAACATGCAGCTTATTTTCCTTTCTAAGAGTAATATTATCTAACACACATGCTCATTTACCACAGTTTTAGCATTGGAGTAGAGATGATATTGCCTTTTCTTTTCTTCTTGCATTCAAGGGCCTGAAATTTTTGTTTGTTCAAAGTAATACTACCATGTACCTTAACATGGAGCCTCTTAGGTTTTTAGATATGAGAAATTGACTTTATGTAAGCTATAAAAACACATGCATGATCATGTGCATGCCCATTATCTTTGCTTGACGAAATGAATGTGCCATCTTACTTCATTGTTTTCCTGCTCTCCCTTCAACCATCCATTGTGTATGAGACCATCTTTCCTTTATATTGCTCTACCAATATAATTAATAATTTAGCAAAAAGAAAGCATTCATTTATATAAAATAAAAAAAGCCACCTCTCAAAAGATATTAGGTGAAGAATAGTAATGGGAGTACTCTGAGATCATATGATACTTGCTTAATTAAAAAGAATTTTATAAGACAATTATAAGACCAGCTGTACCTTATAATACAAAATATTGGACAGTTCGAAAAGAACATGTACACAATATGAGTACAATCGAAATCAGAGTATTAAGAAAGATGTATGATAATACAAGAAAAGATAAAATAAAAAAATAAAATGATTTATACAAAAGGTGGAGGCCACACTAATTAAGAACATATTAAGAGAAGAACAATTTATATAATTTGGATATTTTTATATAATAAGAAAGACTCGATATCTTTTATCTCTTATAAAATGTTTGGCTCTAAACCGAACAGAATGGAAAGAAGTATTCATGTAGCTAGCTCACCATAGTTTGGGATTAAGGATTTGTTATTGTTGTTTCCATTATTATTATTATTTTCAAAAAAAATAAGAAAATATATTACAGAATGGAGAAGAAAGATCACATTCTTATCTACCTCTTCGAGTGCCCATTGCCTTTCACAACATTGCATTTACTTAGAATCTTTTCATTGTTTTCTTTCTTAAGCACGCATTAATTGCTTCTCCTAGCTCCATAGTCCATGGATATATAACAATTCGTGGATATATGCAAATAGGCTAGCAACAGTAATGAACCACAAATAGATGCATTAGAAATTTCTAAGAGTTTTAACAATTTGAAAATAATTTAATTTTTGCATTGATTCTCTTGAATTAGCTTGCCCTCCTCCTAATGGATTTATCAAAAATGGAATACTCTTCTGCTCCGCTTATGATAACTTTACAAAATGTTTCCATTCCCTTTTCCCCTCCCAAAACCCCTAGGCCTAAGAGGCTTATCTGCTGAATTCTGATTTCAATTATTACTAATTGGAAAGCATGCAACATTGCTGCTCCAAATCAAATCTTCAAATTCCTCACAGCGGCAGTTACATGTATATCTCTTTCTACTACAATATGTTCAAGACAAACTGCTTTTCATTGCTGCTGGTGATTATTGGCCAAAAATTTGGGCCCACCATAAAGCAAGCAAGAACATGCCCTATAACAAAAGGATAAAAAAAGACTATACAACGAAATAAAAACATGTGTCTATGCTTTGCCTGTATCTTGTATTGCAAGCATCTCTAAAGAAATGATGGCTGCAGCATAATCGACAAAATGTTAAAACCTTTAAAAATAACTCTTTGTCAGAACAAAACATTCGGAAGTCTACACATAGCATAGACATGACAAGAGACAAAAGGCACAGGAGTTACAATTAATACAGAACAACAATAGATGTTGTTTAGGGTGTGAACTGGCATAATTTCGTGAGCTGCCGAAGGTGAACCCAGCATTCTAGATACACAGTGACCAAAAATAATTCACGAAATTCCAAACTTGATCAGGTATGCCAAGGCGTCATCCACCAAGGGCAACATTCACCAACTTCTAATTCTGTAGTACTAACAATTCTGCAAGAAATTTTCAGCAGAAAGTTAAGAAAATAACTGTTTCCCAGTATGAGTATATACATACATATACATATATATATATATATATATTATAAAATATAACAATGCAAAAGGAGAAGATAATTTTAAATTGACCAGACGAAAACTGATCTAACATTTTTCTTTACAAAATATGTATCAATTGGTATTAACAAACTGAATAATTATTCCAAAGACTTTTGTCCATCAAAGGAAGATAGATATGTATAAATTCTGCTAAAAATAATAGATAATTTGACCATCAATAAAATACATGAGAAGGGAAACCTGAGGAGAAAATTTTCCGGTGAAAACAAATCTTGCTACACTACCAAACCCGTTATTAAAGTGAGAAAAGTCATGCAAGGAAAGTAATCAATTATTGGTGCGCGTGACTACACACACAAATACTATGAAACTAAGATTAAAGGACATAATGCAGCAAGTACAATAAAACTGTCTCAAACTATGGTACAAGTGAAGTTTTCAACCAAATGATTGTGTTGTTAGATTGATGCAAGCTAGGGATGAGGTCCATCTATTCCTACATAATTTTTAAGTGCACAATACAAGATAATTAGGTAAAAGAAATAGAATAAGGTGGAAGAGTAAAAAATAGGGATATGTGAAAGTGTAAATTAGAAAGAAAAGGAAAAAAGAATAATTAGAGGATAATCTAGGAGAGTCAGCACCCCTAAGGCTCTAAAGCCATGATCATAGTCAGCAAGTAGATTCATGAGAGATGCTTGGCCATTGTCTGAAATCAACATCCTCTTTCTTGGTTATGAAGTTAGCAATCATGGAACTAGCACAACAATAATATTATAACCAACATTCTGTGCGCAAAATAATGAAATCTATCTATTATATATATATAAAGCAAAGCTCCAACCCCGTTTCTCGATTGAGCTCTGATTGAATGCGGCATGTCTCACTCTAATTTAATGCAGCGTATCTTCCCCTCTTCCCTAGTTTTTATACAAATCGTCAGCTCAGTTCAACTCATCGGACATTGCAGCAAAGTATATTCACGGATCCCACAAGAGCTATAGAGATAAAGTAACAAATTCCAGAGACTTCCCATTACAAGAAAAAGTAACAGCAAGTTAACGGCCAAAAGATACGTAATTTTTCTTAGCAATCTATTTTCTCCCTTCCCCCTTCACTTTGGATCAAAGAAAATAATAAGCCTTGCCTCATCCTTACGTTTTTGCGATACTTTTTCAACTGCATGAAAGAAAAAGAGAACAGAAAGGAAAAAACAAATGAAAACAACCCTTCTCTCATCTAGCCCAGAGCAATGGATAAGTTTGAGGTCCTCCTAATGCTACGATACGTGAAGCTTTATACGTGTAACCATGCATGTATTGACTATATAGCAGTCCCACAAGGAAGAAAACAAAATAAATAAGAAAAAACAAAACCATTGACCATTTCAAAGTAACATGAGAAGAGCGAGAGAGAGCACCAATCACTGCTATCAAACATCAAATGGTAAGAGAAACGACAACATTTATCCATGTCATTTCTCTTTAGCAAAACAAAGGTAAAAAATTAATAAGATAATCATACCATTTGTTTCCTTTACTTATCCTAATAACAAACTCCCCTCACCCTCTATCTCTCTTTCCAACTATCTTTCTTTTGTCTTCTTAAGAAAAGAAAGTAAGATGGATATATGGTCTCAAACGCACTCAGTAGTAATGGGGAGGAGGGTGGGGTGTGCAAGATGAGGTTGGTTACATCCACAAAACCATGTCATGGTGCGGAAACAGATGGGGTCCATTGGGCAAGACGCAAACTAACATACTTGCTTCCATGCCGCTCAGCTTCACCTCTTCCCTAGCCGCCTCCTCATCCTCCATCGTGGCACCACTACCACCAGCTCCACCATGGCACCACTACCACCAGCAGCCAGTAGAACTCCAGGTCCTCCACCATGGCACCACTACCACCAGCAGCCAGGAGAACTCCAGGTTGTTGAATGTCGCCATCAGTGGCCCCACCAACGTCCCTCCGATCATGTACCCTTGTATCCCCGCAAGTGAGATCGAGAAAGTAGCCTGCGCGAGGTGATGCACGGCGGCGGGAGGAGGGTGGGGAGTGTGAGACAAGGTTGCTTACGTCCACAAAACCATGTCATGGTGCGAAAATAGATGGGGTTCATTGGGCTTGCCGCAGACTAACATGCTTGCTTCCACGCCGCTTGGCTTCACTTCTTCCTTAGCCGCCTCCTCATCCTCCACCATGGTGCCGCTACCACCAACGTCGCCGTCAATGGCCCTACCAACGTCCCTCCGGTCTTGTGCCCCTGTATCCTCGCAAGTGAGATCGAGAAAGTAGCCTGCACGAGGTGATACACAGCGGTGGGAGGATGGTGCCGGACAGGAAGAGGATGTCATAATGGCCATGTAGGGAAGGGTTGGTGGTGGGATGGTGGAGGAGGATGTTGGCGACGACGCCACTGCCACTGATGACGAAGACCCCCAGCTGTTGGTGGCAGGCGAAGGCAGCGATACAATCCAGTATATCGCTGCCGAGGGCAAGCTCTAGCACTGTAAAATTCTATTTATATAAGTGTTGAGCAAAAGAATATAGAAGCATAGACCTAAAGAAAGAGAAAAGAAATAGAAATATGTTCTTAAACCCATAAACTAATAAATCAAAAAAAAATTGAGCACAGAACTGAAATAAAAGGAGCAAAGAAAAATCATAACATTCACCCAAAAGGAGAAAAACGTGTGACCTTTAAAAGATTTTTAGCTTCTTTGATATGGATTTGGCCCTCTTGGTTTTCGAGGGAAAAAAAATTACGAAAAGCTTGAAAGAAGAGGAACCAAACAAATCCTAACCTCTTTTCCATACTTGAGGAACCAAACAAATCCTAACCTCTTTTCCATACTTCATCAAGTTTTTATGTTAATCCTTTTTTAGTCATTTTCTATGAACATTTTGTGTACCTCCGATTACACTTCAATTTGTTATCACGTGTCTCCTTCCCTTTTTTATTTTTTATATAATTAAAAAAATAAAAATTATATCATAAGTTAAAATAAAATTAAAAATAAGGCCATTGGTAAAGGAAGGAGGAATGGTTCTTTTAATATCTCGAATGATTCTTTTAAGATTTTGCTCCAATTTATCCTTCCCTTCAAATGTGCAAATCGATCAATCTTAGCCGTCAAAACTGTGCATATAAAAGCCGACACTTTAATTCTCAAGTCCTTCATATATTATCTACTTATTATATATCCTAATTGTTGTCTTTATATATTATCTACTCATTATACATCCAAACCGTTATCTTTCAAACAAATTATGTATCCGAAGATAAATGATATTTCATACATATAAATATACAATATATTAGAGCATTTTAGATCCTTTAAAATTTCTTTTGTGTTAAATATTTGAGCAAATTTTTAAAATAAATAAGTTTTATTTTTTTAAATATAAGTAACCGTGCAAAGCACTGGTTAAAAACTAATATATACGGTATTTATAGGGTTCCAATTGAAGAGAACAAGACTTTCCAAGCTAGCCCTGCACTCAATTAGTAGTTTCATAGTTTCCGAGGAATTTGATAGTAACAAATTCAGAATGGGACATGCCTTTAGATGACTATAGTGCAATCAGAAGCTTCTTACAAATACACGTGCCTTTAGATGACTCCTAGACCTTAAAGGACTTAAATACAGTAATTTTGGATCTTCTTACAAATACACATGTGCCTTTAGATGACTCCTAGACCTTAAAGGACTTAAATACAGTAATTTTGGATCTGATAACAATCTAATTAGTATTAATTTAATCTGATGGCAGTGTTTTTGCATAAATGAAGCAACGTTGCAATTTGTATTTAGGTAAGGTCTAGATAGATTTACTTAACTTTTTTCCTTTAGGTCCTTTTTCTGTTAAATTCATTGATTTTCTGCCTATTCCATTCTAAGAGGTTAAACATGAGATCAAGGTTTTAAATTTCATGGGATGAAGCCATCACGATTTTCTCATAGAGTGGGACATGCTGCCCTCTCATCCCGTCTTGATATTTGGGATGGGAGGATGATTCTATCTCGACACTTACCAAGCCAAAATTGATTAAATCACACTTTTGCATATTTGACACAAAATGTTTTCAGAATTTATAAAAAAATTACAATAATACCAGCTAGAGTGATTAATAAAAACAAGATGCTGCAACATTGTACATTTAGAAGGCTAAAATGATATGACAAAATTTGTAGTTTTTATCAAAAAAATAAAAGCTAAAATGACCAAAATGATAGGATGAAAGAACTTTGCACAACTAAGAAAAAAATGATTGGTCCTATGGTCTAATGTTAAAATGAAAGGTGGATCCAAGAAGCCAACCAAAACGTACAGCAATCATTTAACAAGCAACCTACAACCTCTGAGGCAAAGGAGAAATCCCCAGTGAAAATGATGAAAGCTTGAACCAATTGAATTGAACTTGATAAGTTTAAATTACACGAAGAAGGACACAACTTATTCTCCACCCGAACCCATCAACTCCAAAATCCATCCACTTATTCATAGGTTCCATTCCCAAAATCCATGAGCAATGGAGTTGAAAATCAAAAGAACAAGACAAAATATGGCATTTAACAAATCAACCCCACTAAACCATAAAATCCAACGTAACCAAGAAGAAAAGAATAGATCAAGAAAATTAAACAAGAGAAAGATTCTTGCATGGAGAAGAAGAAGACATATTCTTTTCCATGATGTTTTGGGAAGAAGAAAAGGAGGGACCACCCCAGTGCCCTAGCTTGCTAGAAAGTGCTTCTCGTGTCAAACAAAAAGAAAACCTTGACATAGTAAAGAATGGAAGACAATCCTAAATGGAAGAGGAAGAGAACAGAAGGGATTCTTCCAGCCTCCCACATGGTCGTCAAGTCGCCTGGCATCTCCATTCCATCTTAGTCTCCCATGAGGTGATAGATGCCTTGCCATCGGCTGTCACCAAGCCAATGCTCCGGTATTCCCAATGTTCCGGTGCCATTGAGATGGGGTACGTGGGGAACTATTTTGCATCGTTGCCAAATTGCTGGCACTTATACTTTGAGCTATTTTTATGCCACAAAAAGATTTTAAGATTTTAATAACTTGAACAGTTGCCTGACCATCTTATAGATTTTTCTTGTAGATTTTTCTTGTGTGGGAAGCCAACCTGAATCCAGCTCATATACAGTTGTGTTGGGCTGGAAACAGTGTGAGGATCGATAGCTCTTCCCTCAAAACAAAAATAATTTAAGCACACAAGAAAGAGGAAAAAAAAAATATATCGCACAAGATAATACCTCTGGTCTTTATTTAACATGTTATCAATTAACTACATATGTAGGATCAAACTAGGTTGAATCATAAAAGTAGTTAGAAAAGATTGATAACATAACCCAAGTTGAGCCCATATTGAATCAAAAGCAAGTTATCTAGACATTTGCCACACAAATAAAATCACAAATTTCAAGTGTAGATGAAGTAAAGAACTCACTTTATAGATTTTATAGGCATGACAAAAAGCTTAAATCATGTGTTGATCACCCAATCTTACCTTTTATTATTTTGGGATCGGACCCTGAAACTCAAATATGCAGCCACTGCCAATGGTGCCCGCATAAAAATTAGGTGGCTTGTCTTTCCATATTTTGGCACTTAAATTTTCACCAACATCCACCACATGGGCATGAGCAGATCGACTTTTCTTAAGCATATTTGATTTGAATCCTAAAAATTAGATGAGTAAAATTTTAGCCAGAATGACAGAAATAATTGAAATTCTCAATTTTACTGCCATACATCTATCACATGCATAAATAAGAGATCAAGACTGAATATATTGTTAGACTAGACTAAATTTTTACTCCAATATGAGATCAAGATTTTTTTTCATCATATTTTCAAAGACCGAGAACCATAAATAGTACAATACTTGACACATTAAATTTCACTACATGAAACAGATTTAGGATGCATGACTGTGAAATTTTTTCTTGAAGAGTAGCGGCATTGACAAACACATCACACCATGCACCTTTATGGATTTTCAAATTATTGTTTTGTCTCTGAAAAATAAAATGGTTATCTTAACCTTAGCATCTAGTGGCTACTAGATGTTCTCTCATTTACTACGAATCATAAAAGATGGTTGATAATTGCATTTGCACTAAACCTCCATTCAACATGCTAACCTTACGAAAGCCGTTGCATTATTGATCCACTGGGTAAAAACTAGATACCTTCTTTACTTTAAATTATAATAGAAAAATATCACAACCGATCAAAAAAAAAAAAAAAAAAAGGGAGGCATCCAAAACAGAGAGCATAAATCACCCATCAATCCCCCGTCACAATATCTTGCGTCGTCTTCAACACTCCTTTTAAAACTAGAAATCAAGAGCCCAAATTCAGCGAAGAAAGAAGATCACCCGGTAGGTATTTGTTCCATAGGCTATTTTTAAGTAAACCTAATCTATCATGTGACCCATAAATCAACTAATTAATGAATCCATACTACTGTGTATATTCATTCTAACTGCATATCGATATCAAAATGTTTAAGATTCCTAATGGGCTGTTAGCTCATAATGATTTATTATATTTTCTAAGTAGGGTTTTGAACTGGACTGAGAGTGAGATTAGAGTAGACATTGCACATTAATATGATGTAGCTTTACTTTGATGTTAAGTATATATCACTTGTACGTTGAGGATATTATGTTGATTGAATCAATTTTTCTTTGTAGTTATGAGATATATCTTTCATAGATGTTATGCTTGAGTTATGTGAATGTTGAAAATATTAAGCCTGGTATGATCATAGAGTCATACTTTATGGGTATGCAGTCATGCTATGATCATTCGATTTGGATTTAGGCTTGTGACTCTACCTTCATACTTGATTCATTTGATTTTGATTTATGAGCCCATGGTAGATTAGATTTATCAAAACAAAGTTTTCTCTCGTTACTATATTTCTTGACCATTCCCGAGGCTCTGCTGCCCAATCTCTGAAGAGATGGTGGCTCAATGGGGGATGCACAGTTCATTGCAAGCAGCTTGACCAAAAGTTCATGTATTCTTCATTGCACTCAGATATAGATGATATGCTGATGAGGAAAAAATTAAGTAAATGAAGCAAATTGCATATGGCCGAATTAATTTATAGCTTTACCTGAGTCCGTGTTTCGTGTATGATCATCATTAGGGGGAATGAGCTGCTGTATGGATCAGATCACAATCAAGTATTTGGATTTTCTTATTAATAAATGTTTTAAATCTTTTCAAAAAAGAAAGAAAAAACAGGAAAGAAAGAAAAAAATTAAAAAAAAAGGAAAAAAATAGAAAGAAATGAAAGAAAGAAAAAAGAAACAATAAAAATAGGGAAGAGAGACAGAAGGTACAAAGGGGAAAAAAAAGAAATAATTAAAAAAAAAAGGAAGAGAGAGGAAAGGTATCTACTGGTGGGGGGGGGGGGGGGGGGAATGGAAGTAGACAGCAAAGCATCTCATGGAACCATTTAAAACCTTACCATTAACAATGGCTGTAAGACTCACAACCTCAAAACATAATGAATGATCTTTGTTGCATTATCCGAATTTTTCTAGATAGGAGGAATTGATGTTGCTAGAGATCCCTATGTCTTCCAATGATCTAAATCAAAGATAATGATTCTTACAAAGAAGGTTCATTAAGGAAGAAACTCATATGGTAGAGAATAAATAAAACATAGAAAGAAAGCATGGTTGTATCATAATTTATATTTGAACAAACTTGAAGGTCAATCTTATGATATGCACATTAAACTACAATCGTGGAATAGAACATGCTCTTCAGGGCCATTACATTGATGCATTCATTCATAGAAGAAATAAGGTGACACTTAGTATGAGCTTAAATTTATCAAGAGTTAAATTCTTCAAGCCGAGGAGAGTTACTGTAACCCAAAAAAGCCCACAAAAGTTAGAAAACAAAGCATAAGAAGAGTTTTGATTAGAATAGAAAATTTTAATAAGTGTCTCTTTAGGATTTTTATTAATGGAAGTTCTATTTTTGTTGACATTAAATAAGTTGATTAGCGGTCTCTTATTTTTGAAAATATTCTGATTTTTTTTAGATCAAGATTACTCTATAAATAGGACCCCTTGTGTATCCCGATGAATCAATGAATTGAATAATAAAATTTTAGGGCTTTTCTCTTTTTATGGTTTGGAGTGATTTTTTTTTTTTTTTTGCAATGTGTGATGCGAGCTACAATTTCTTTTAGAGCAGTCAGAGGTACTGAATCAAAGATCCCCAAAGAATTAGTACAAAATCAGCAGCTAAACCCCTTTGGCTTATCTATATAAGATTTGGTATCAAAGCAACTTGTCTGCATCAAGCAGATAAGTTGTCAACCTGTTTTCCTAAAGTTATCTTTTTAATTTTTGTTTTAAATAGTCTAGCCTTATAATCCTAGTATAGTGCATTAACTCATATTAGTATAACAATCTACTCTGCACTGCTTGTAGTTGAATGAAGAACAATATTCCCCCTTGGCCAAAAAAGAGCCATCCTAGGGAGGTCTGGAATAATTGTCTATGTAGCACTTCTTTTTTCAATATGATGTCTAGTTAACCCTTTTGTAGTATCTTCATGCCAGCAATGAATCACAATTGGAAATTAATATTGGAATTCTAAATCAAATAAGTGTTGCTATGTGTGCACTAGAACCAAAATCAGTCAGGTTGTGTCTTAATATAAGCTTATTTTGTTTAGTTTTGTAAAAGTTATTTAAGTTTTCTTAGATAACGGTGAACTACTAACTAGATGATACAATTTATTCTTTGGCCCTGGACACCTTGAGCAAACACCATTAGGTGTTAAATTATTTATTTGGATGACCAACCAACATATCTATCTACTATTTGGTACATCTCAAGAAGACGTGGAAAGGCAAGTAGGAGGGATGAAGTCTGATCTAACCACATTAACCCACAAATGACTGTCAATCTTGGCCAAACTTGATTGCAAATGGATTGGTTAATGTAGTATGAATCATGATGTTGAGTCAATTTGCCATTAAGTATTTTAGATTAGACCTCTCTAAATTATGGAAATATGCTAGGTCGATATTATATTAATTGCTTGTTAGTGAATAAAATGTGATCTCTCACATTTCCAACATGTTCAAATATTTCACAAATCAATTAGTGATGAAGTCCAAAGGTTAAAGGAGAAGATAAGACCAAAGGTTTTATTTTGAAACTTGTTCAAATCGAAAACAAGAAATTCATATAATATAACAAAAGAATTAGTTAAAGTTTATATCATTTGCGGGCCCTTCTAAAAAAAAAAAAAAAAAATCTATATAGGGTAGTGAAATTATATACAATCCAAATTATGTAACACTTTACAAGTTATGATTGCTTACACACTCTCAGAGGAAAAGACCAAGATTATCATAAAATGAAATATACTTTTTAGAACTAGAATGGGAGAGATCATGACTAAAATGGGGGTGACAAAGTCTCTAACCCAATTTCTTGGTACCAATCTCCAAACCTTATGACAAAAAATATTTGTTAAGCATTATTCTTATAGGAATTTTGAAATTAATGTTAAAAGGGTGGTTCTAGGCAAATACATGTTGCCGACTCTTGCAGCAAAACACCATGAGCTTAGAAAATTTTTCATGTTAGAACCCTAGTATGATAATAGCATCTAGTAATGAAAGAAGGTTGATCATTATAGTATGCACAAAATCCATCATAATAACAGTCAAAATAAATAAAAGAGTGGTATCTTGATTAGAATTGTAATGAATCCATCATAACTACAAGTTAGCGAAAAGGCATTGAAAATGAAGACCACCAACACATAACATCTATTGAGCTCAAGGATGTAAGGCATTTTCTAGTGTCTATATTACTTCATCAACATAGTGCAAGGGCAACATTAATGCAATTTATGAAGATTTACTTATTTTAGATCTCATCAACTCAACAAAATCCATGAAGAGTTATAGACACTAAAATTGTAAAGCAAAATAAAAGAGGCAAGACTCCTTATTAGTTCAATAGTGTAGTCAAAGAGGCACCGCTAGAGCCACTCCTCCCATACTCCTTGAGATTATGAACAATTGTAAATGTTAAAATAATGAATAAAAAAGCTAAAATAAAAGATAACTTGCTATTATGGCCATAATTTATTGTGTGATATGGTACTTGGAGCAAATCAATACTAGGCATGGAGGGTGTACCGACCATCAGTACGACAAACCAACCTATATCAATACTATACTAGCATAGCTCTAGTACGAGTACTAGTATGGATATCGTATATATAAGAAAATTACATCCAAAATTGGCTTGTTTGGTATACTAAGATAATCTAGAATGCAAGGCAAGAAATCAAAAATGGGTCTATATGAGTACACAATCACTAGTTTTTCCTATAAGGTGAAGGTAGAAGATCTCACCTATCAATAATTTTTGAACATGTTGCAGGTTTAGTCAAGTAAAAAATTATCACACTTGAGCAAAACAAATAAGAAAGCCACATTAGAAGAATAAAAAAACCAATTAGGATTAAGGTTTAGGTGCTCTATATTTTCTAAAATAAATATTGGAATGTAGGATCCTAAGCCTAATAGAGAAGAATACAAAACACAAATATAAGATAGCCTCCCATAAATTTTCAAGGACCTCAGCTGACAGGCCGCTGTGAGTTATTTATAGACAATGTAAAGGGGGTAAAAGAGAAAACGAAAAAGATTACAATTCTAGAAATTCATGTGAAACTTTGATGGGTCAAACTTTTTAAAATCCTGGAGAATGATCATAGTGAACAAAAACTAAATCCAAATTAAATGGCCAACCTTTATGATTGACCCTTCTCAAACTCATGCTCAAATGTATTAGGTGTAGCATTAGCCTTATTCTACTTGCTAAAGTAGAATAAATTATGTTCAAGAATTTTGAACCATTAGGATGGAAATCCTATTGAGCTTTTCATGAAAAATAAGTCTCTCTCTTTTCAAATAACGTAGGTAAGTCCATGAATTGTTTCAAATGATATTACAACAATCTTAGCAACAGTCATGATGTATAGGCTCTTTTAAAACTGATCTCAGGTTAATTTAATGTTTGTGATTATAATTGGATTTAATTTAAAAATAAATTTAGATGGTTTACCTAACAAGGAAGATTTTTAATTTTAATATATTTTTTAATAATTAATTTTTAAAATAGGGTGGTTTTCAAACTATTTATGGATGTAGGATGGTTTTTGCCATGCTACATCCATGCAAGCAGATCTAAGAAGGTCTAAATGATGAAAAGAAATCAATAATCTAATTGACAATTCTGGCTTTTTTTAAAAAAATATATAATGAAATCGTTAGTATAATTGATGATTTTATTTTTTTCAAAATTAAAAAAGAAAATTAAATTGAATTCAAAACCAAAAAAATCAAGAAAAAGGGAAAAATCATTAGTCTAATCAGCTAATTTTCTTTTTTTAAACAAAAGCTATTTTGAAACCCCAACCCCTTAAAAAAAAAAAGAAAACCATTTAAATAAAATAATCAGTTAGCCTAACAATTCCAACTAATTATTAAAAAATAGCTATTTAAACCCAGCCCCCCAAAAAAATCATTTAAATAAATTTATCAATTAGGCTAACGATTTCCATCGGATATAGTGTTTTGGGATACTCTTTCATATATTCCTCCAAGTTCTCAATTCCATCCTATTGATGGAGAACTTGTAAATTACTATTTTAGAAAAAAAGTGGCTTCGAAAAAGATTAACCTAGATGTGATAAAAGATGTTGATCTCTACAAAATCAAGCCATGGGATCTTCAAGGTATCATTTACAAAAATAGTTATTGACAATTAAAAGCAAGTTGACTTTCATAGACATTTCTATGTTCAATAGACATGTTCTTTTACATAGAAAAATGTAGGATTGGAGCAGAAGAGCAGCATGAATGATACTTTTTCAGTCACAAAAATAAAAAGTATCCAACTGGTACTCACACAAATAGAACAACTTTAGTAAGATTTTGGAAAGCCACTCGAAGGGACAAGCCAATTTACTCAAAACATAACCTGATGGGCATGAGGAAGACCTCCCTAGGTAAATATTTTGAAATATGAAATTTATTATTATTGTTGTTATTGTTTTGATGGGCCATTGATACTAATCAAGTTAAAAAAGTTTTGATTAAATACTACAGACATTTATATCACATCGTTATATTTTTCTGATTACTTTGCTTCTTCCAATTGTAAGATGAAGTCTATAAGTTAAAAGAAATGGATCAAGAGTAGTGGTAAAAGATCAGTATTCACAACAAGAAAGTGATATAGTTCTTATGATAAATAAATTTTATTAATTAAATATAAAATGAAGAGAATAGGGAAGGAATTATTTTTTTTCTTTTCTCAAAAACAAGAAGTATTTTTTTTTCCTCTAGCAAAGGGAAGAAAAGTATAATGATTGCATACTTCAAAATGTTAGGTGAACATAGCTTTTAATCATTACCATTAGATCATAGGCTGCACATAATTTGGATGTTAAGAAGAATTTTTACTTGAAATACCATATATTTATTCTTGCTTTCCACTATATATTATTGATTTGATTGAAATTTAGAGACATGAGTATTCACCCAAGAGAATGCCCAGTAACTGATCTAGCCAAATATAGATTTGAACCAAACTCAAATTTGCCTTCTAACGGGTATAATTTAGGCCCAGATCAAATCCATCTTCTAGCATTTAACTCAGATCGGACATATTTCTGTGCTGGTTCTAATTGCTTTAAGTCTTCATAGGCTGGCAAAATTTCAATCCTTTTTTTCTTTTTCTTTGTTTTCTGAATACAATCAGAAAAGAATCTGCTATATCTAATGCTACTAAATCCACACTTGATCTGCTGGAGTTCGGAGGTCTATTCTGACCGATCCAGCTGCACCTTAAAAATATTAAATGGTTAACAGTAAATCACATAAATTTTCATGCAAGTAATTTCCATAACGCAAAATTCAATAGGCTGACACAAGTGCAATCTCAAGTTTGCTATGTATTGTTAACCTTATTTTTTCAAGCTAAATATTAAGATTTAATTGCATCAGAATGTTGCATTGCAACACAAAATTGGATGTAACAACTATTCATCCAACAACCCTTATATGGAGAAGCCAAAAGCCAGTATGAGTAACCAATGTAATGATCTGAAACTGGTCCTCTTGAAGTACTACTTCCTGGAGGGCAATTAAATGATGGAAAAAAATAAATCAATGACATTTCCAAACCAAGATGTAGGTAAGACAAGAACCACATGACATTTCCAAACCAAGATGTAGGTAAGACAAGAACCACATGCCTTTCATCTTCCTTCAAACTCTCAATCCCCTTGACGAGCTAATCTTGTCCCATTGAAATCCATGAGGAAATTTAAGTAACAGTAGCCAACGTCGTCATTCTTACACTTGAAGTATTCTTACACTTGAAGTATATTTAATCTTATTCTCAATTTTTTCTTTTTTTTTTTTTTTTTTTTGAGTGATCCATCTATGTGGCACTGAGGGTTCAATCTTCTAATTTTTCATAATTTTTCATAAATGAAATTTTTTTTTTTTTTTTCTTGGATATCATGTCCTTGGAATTGCGAGTGCAATATGTTATTGTGTAGTAACAGATTTTTTTAGTTGTAATTTGTGTTGCGATTATTTAAATAGCAAAGCCTTTTAAACTGTGATTCCATTAATTGTTCAAATTTCATGTTACAGAAAGAGGATTATTTAGATAGCAAAGCCTTTTAAACTGTGATTCCATGACTGTTCAAATTTCTTGTTACAGAAAGAGGATTATTTAGATAGCAAAGCCTTTTAAACTGTGGTTCCATGACTGTTCAAATTTCATGTTACAGAGAGAGGATTGCAAGCCGATAGTAAGGAAGGCAAGTGACCTTGAGTCTCCTTATTGGTATGATGAACAAGTCTCCTTACCATCTTGATTCGATTGCAATCCAGCCCAACATGGCATACGACCAGCATCTTACATGGCATATCTTACAACCCAGCCACCAACTTCAAATGATCATATCTTACATGGCATACCACCAGCATCATCAATCCTACTACAACGATGCTTTACCACGTCAGAGGACAAAACAATACAACCCAGCCACCAACTTCAAATGATCATATTACATGACATGCCACCAGCATCTTCAATCCTACAACGATGCTTTACCACTTAAGAGGACAAAACAGTACAACCCAGCCACCAACTTCAGATGATCATATTTTATAATATAATGAAGATGTAGAGCAAGCAGTTGAGCAAGTGATAGATTGAAGAGTTCTTGACAAGTTTGTTGCTTCTCAGTATCAAAAGGACATGAATATCCAGTTCAAGTTTTTTCAAGTTTTCAAGTTTCCAATAAACAAGAAGTTGCAGAATCTTCAAGTTTCCAATAAACAAGAAGTTGCAGTGGAGTATGCTTCAACATCCACCTCAAGCTGCCAAATTGATCTCTGAAAATGAAACAATATATTGAAAGAATTATTAGAAGTATATATCATTAGTGATCTTAGGTAATATGATATCAATCAGATGAAGAAGGCATGCTCATGGTTTTTTTTTTTTTTTTTTTTTGGCACATAAGTGACTGAAAATTGTTGTGTCAGTTGTGCTTCAGACATTTGTAATAGTAGCTGATGTTACTTAATTGATAAGGCATAAATAATATAAATAAGATCATGGGTAATGGAGTTGAGGGTTTTCTTGACCAAATCAGGTTGTGTTGTTGAATGCATGTCGAGGGAGGAATTTTAAAAAAAATTCATAGATATTGATAAAATTCAAGAAAAAAATTAATTGTTTCAAAACAATGACCAAAATTAATTAAAAAAGGAAAGTAATAAAGAAATGCTATATTCCAAGCATGGGCTCAGCCTATATTCCAGCACATGGCAAGTGTTAATTTGCCCACTTAAGATTCTCTTGCGTTGAACAATGAAGAAGCTAACAGCAAAACCTTCAACACTTGATCCCTCATGGCAGGCCAGGACCAATTATATTGATGCACAATAGTATGGATTTTTAATTTTAATAATTTTTTTAATAACTAATTCTTCTCAGCAAGTTTCGATTGGAAATTGTCAAAGGAATCGCCAGTCTCTTAAATGAATTTTTTGAAAGAGTTAGGTTTAAATAGTTTTGAATAATTAACTGAAATTGTCAGTTAATTTATGATTTTATTTAAATGATTTTTTTGGCTGGGTTTTAATATAGATTTTTTTTAATTAGCTGAAATTGTCAATCTAAATGATGATTTCCCGCTTTTTTTTTTGATTTTTTTGATTTTGAATTTGATTAAATTTTTTTATTTTGGGAAAATGAAATCATCAGTTATTATTATTTTTTCTTAAAAAAATACTACTGACAATTTCATTTTTTTTCTTAAAAAAATTAAAATCATTAGTTAGACTGATGATCCCATCATCCACATCATCCAGAACTTTCTAGATCTACTTATGTAGATAAAAACATGGCAAAAACCATCCTGCATCCGTAAAAAGTTTAAAAACATCCCATTTTAAGAATTAGTTATTAAAAAAAATTATTAAAAAGCATGTTTAACCTTCCTGGAATGATACAGACATCCTTTCAAAGAGCCTCTGAATAACATGTGCAAGATTGATGCAATGATGAATAAATTTCCTAAAAAGCCTCTGAATAACATGTGAACATGTGCAAGATTGATGCAATGATGAATAAATTTCCTAGCACAGCTCATGTAAAAGAAATAAACATGCTTAACAAATACAACTACCACAATAAAGTGAATACAAAGTGCAATAATAAATTACTTTCTTTGCCCAGCCTTTTCTTAATGGTATGATACAAAAAAAAAAAGTGTTAACTCAATACAAAGGAAGAAGGTCAACAGCATCCAAATGGAATCAACAGAATCCACATGGAAATCCTCTCCTAGAAATGATTGAATATTAAATTGATTTCTATGGAATTGATTCAAGAAATTTGCATCAGAGTTTATAACCAATTTCTTCTCTCCAGTGAGTTTTAGATTGTTTCTTTTTGTTTTATCTTTTTTTCTCCGCATTACATCAGAGTTTAAAATCAATTTCTTCTTATTCTGTTATACAAAGGTTGCAAGTGCAAATACCATCCAACACAGGTTTATTTCGCTCCATTGTCAATGAAAGTATAAGGTTTCTGCTAACATAAATCCATGTCACACGAATAGTTCCATTGATATAATTGAAAGGAGCACTTCAGAGGTCTATTCAGATATTTGAAATGCTGAGACTAGACACAATTCCTAACGCAATTGACTAAAGAGCTATCTATTACCATTTATAGGACCAAATAGAAGAAAAAATTTCTTTTATCGCTTTATATTCAGTCTGGTAAAAAGAACATAATTGCCTTTATCTAGGATCATTAGAGTATATAAAGAATAATTATATGAATAACTATATTCATAATGTGTTAAAACAAGAGTTGCCCAAACATTACAAATTTTTGTTTTTTTTGACAAGTTGGACACTTTGACACACTTCATAACACTCCTCAACACTTCATACATTTCAAATTTTGGCAAGTCTGCATGATAGCAAATCAATTCTTTTTTTTTTTTTGAACTAAAAGAGCGAATGTCAAAGTCTTTGGACCCCAAAGGAGGTTGCTGCAGCTGAGGACAATTTGGTGCAATCACTGTCCCTCCACGAGGACAAGCATCTCGGAATCCATCTCCGCAACCTCCCACCTGGTTTAATGAAATGGCACCTGGGGTTGACCTAACCCTCAACCCTTGACACCAAAGGTGAAAGAGGTCGTATCTAAGGTGGCAATATCTGTGGATCATTAAAAGCAATTTATCAACTACTATAGACATAAATCAATACATATTTACACAAACATATACAAGAAATGGACATATGCTAGCAACTAATTTGTGTGAAATATTTGTGGACACTCAAACAGATGAAAAGATATCACACGTCTGAGTAAAGTTGTCTAGATTAAGTTAAATTGTTTCTGTAGTATTATTCTAAGCCTGGTTGTGGACAACTGCTTTCATGGGGGTTCTTATGAAAAAAAAGTCTCTGAAATATTACAGCAGAGGCCCAAATCTAGAATTTACTTGTTCAGTATATCTACCCATTATATCACATGCAGTGGGGGGCAGCAAAAATTTAGTCCCAAAGTTCCTTGGCCTAAGAGAAAATTTCAAGTTACAACTAAATATCCATGCTCGCTCTATTTCTTTTTTGCCATAGCATTCATTATGACTTCTGTTTCCTTTTCCATTTTCCCTTTTTTTTCTTTGAAGTTCAGCAACATCTACCAATAATTCATTAAAAGCATGAATTGGGGTAAAAGAAGGATTTGAACTCAGATATATTGTATGAACGCCAAAAGGCATTACCAACTCAATTGAATGCTTACCAACTAAAAGAAGTCATAAACTTCAAGCATGAAAAATGGTAAACGAGTCAATTACCAGCTTTACAGGCACAATAAAACCACAATAAAGCACTTGTTGGATATCAAAACTTACCCATCCAGATGGATTCCATTTGGGATCAAACTCTGAGCCTCATCTTGTAACTATTTATGACAGTGCCAGAACATAAAAATGGGGGCTTGCCTTTCCATAGGATAGCCCCAAAATTTCCAAAAATATTAACCTGAAAGATATGAGATATTAGAGTTAGAAACTAAAACTATGTCATTATAATCCAATAAATAAGCTACTTCCAAACGATTGTCATAACTGAAAAATCTTTTTATTAGATTTCATTACAAAAAAAAGCAAGAAGCTACATCAGATGACAGAAAAATGAAAGAATAACATGAGATTTTCAGGTATAGTTGAAGGCATCCATCCTTCACTACCTTCATCCAAGAGATTCCCAAAGTAGCACATGATGGGAAAAAAATAAAACATAAAAGAAACCCTTAAAATAGTTACACAACGAAGGATCGCATTGAAAAGGAAAAGAAACAAAATTTTTATGGTGGAATAGAATTAGGACAATAAATAAATATAGATTAACATATTAGTAAACCCTAATATCACATTGAAAAGGAAAAGAAACAAAATTTTTATGGTGGAATAGAATTAGGACAATAAATAAATATAGATTAACATATTAGTAAACCCTAATATAATATACTGGAGAATCTCTACAACCAGAATTATCTGCAAAATTGATGGAGAAGCAAAGATCTGCACCTAGCCGAATGAAGATTTAAAGTTCAATAAAACTACACTGATCAAAACAAAGAACAAAAAGAGAGAATAGGTGTTTTACTTGATTGCAAGGGTAGGGAAAAAAAATCCTATAGCGCATCTCAGACTTTTCTTCTCTTTTCCAAATTCCTCCTCGACTTTCAAACAACTAAATGTTCTGGAATATAGGCTACTCAAATTTCAAATTTCAAAATCTCCATATAGTTTTCCAAAGTCTGCATATAGGCTCCTCAAATTTCAAAAAGCAAGATACAAAATAAAAAAAAGAAAGGTGAGACCAAATTTCAAATTTCAAATTTCAAAATCTCCATATAGTTTTCCTAAGTCTGCCTATAGGCTCCTCAAATTTTAAAAAGCAAGATACAAAATAAAAAAAAGAAAGGACAGACCATGCAATGCAACCAATCACACCACAACCCATTTGGAATCTAATGTTTAATCAATAAATGGAGGCCACGAAGATTTCAAATTAGATTTTACATCACAACTTAATATATATATATATATATATATATATATATATATATATATATATAATCAGAACAAGGGACGAAAGAATACCAAATAAATGAGATTTTTACCTTTCTCTTGCCCTTCTTCTCCAAGAGTGATTTTGACCCTTTGAGAAAACCTTGCATTCGAACATGGTCTAACAGCAAATTTATATATGCTCTCACGCGATGTATGCACCGGATCTCACGCGATGTATGCGGTCGGTTTTTGAAGTTGTTTCTCATAGCCTCATTTGGACGCCTCTAGTTTTGTATTTTCAAAGATTTTTTTAAAATAGTAGTTGAGCCTATCGTTTTATAAAATGGAAAGACATCATCGGCATATTCGGCGATATCCGGTAATCACCAATGTGTGCGGTGGGTTTTCAAAGTTGTTTCAAGTAGCCCTGTTTGGATGCCTCGTTTGGGAGCCTATTATTTATTTTTTTTTTTAAAGATTTTTTTTTAAGATATTGGTTGAGCCTATTGTTTCAGAAAATGGATAGATATCATAGGCATATTCCGCCAAAGATTTTTTTTTAAGATATTGGTGGACCCTATCGTTTCAAAAAATGGGTAGACATCATGAGCATATCTGCGATATCCGGCTATCACGCGATGTGTGCGGTGGATTTTCAAAGTTGTTTCAGGTAACCCTGTTTGGACGCCTCGTTTGGATGCCTCTAGTTTTTTTTTTTTCAAAGATTTTTTTTTAAGATATTAGTTGAGCCTATTGTTTCAGAAAATGGATAAATATCGTAGGCATATTCCACCGGCTCTCACGCAATGTAAGCGGTGGGTTTTCAAAGTTGTTTCTAGTAGCCTCATTTGGATGCCTCTAGTTTTATATTTTCAAAGATTTTTTTAAGATATTGGTTGAGCCTATCATTTAAACATTATGGGCATATTCGGTTGAGCCTATTGTTTCACGCGATGTGATGCGGTAGGCATATTGCCAAAGATGCCTTTTTTTAGTTTTTTTTTTTTTTTTTAAAGATTTTTTTTAAATATTGATTAAGCCTATTGTTTCAGAAAATGGATAGATATCGTATCTCGCTATCACGCGATGTGTGCGGTGGGTTTTCGAAGTTGTTTTAGGTAGCCTCGTTTGGACGCCTCTAGTTGTTTTTTTTTTTCAAAGAATTTTTTTTTAAAATATTGGTTGAGCCTATTGTTTTAGAAAATGGATAGATATCGTAGGCATATTCCGTGATGTGTGCGGTGGGTTTTCTAAATTGTTTTTGGTCGCTTTGTTTGAATGCCTCTAGTTTTATTTTGTTTAAAGATTTTTTTTGAAAATATTGATTGAGCCTATCGTTTCATAAAATAGATGACATCATTTGATGACATGTGTTTCTAAGAATGGAGCACCTCTTGATTGAGGTTGAGGTATTTGATTTTATATGAATTGATATAGGCCTATTGTATGATGATTAACAAAGGCAAGGCATGTTAGAAACCAAAATGTTTAAAAATCACTTATTTTGATTATTAGATTGCAGGTTTTATATGCATGCCACAAGAGCACATTGGACTTTTTCTCTTTTATTATTATATACTCATTGAACTAATCAAAAATATACAACCGAAGGTGTTCGATATCTCTTCACCGTCCAACATAATAAAAATTTAAAGATTGGAATTATAATTATCTACTTCTATTTATCAAGCGACTACATATGCTTTATCAAGCTCATGAATTATTATTTAATTTAAATTTTAAAATTATTATTTTTTATTTTGAATTGTTAAAAATATTAAATTGTCGTGATGTAAAAGTAAGAATAACATAAAAACAATGTATGTATTAAATAAACAAAATTTTTTAAAAAAATATGTTAAAAATTTATATTAAAAATATAATTTAAAATAAAAAAAATTTAAAAAATATAATTTTAAAGAAATAATATTTTTTTAAAAAATGTTACCTAAATGAAATAAAACTCTAGTTGTGGCTTCTTCAAGAAAAATTAAAATTTTATCTTAATTTGCTTACTAGACATGACAGTTAACATTCTATTTCATCTAGATTATACATTTTTATGTAAAATTTCACTTCTTTTAAAATTTTTTAATCTAAAGTTCTAAATCAATTAATTTTTTTTAAAAAAAATAAAAATAATTTTTATCCATTCCATTTATCTTATTTTTATTTTTATGATGATGATCTCATATCTTTCTAAATTTAAATTGAATCATATTTAATTAAAAAAAATTTTATGCCATGATATATTTAAAATAAATATATGATCAAAAAAGAACTTGCCAAACACCATTGGTGCAATGCATGGGACATCTAGAAGAAAAAATCTTTAAACAAATCAAAACTAGGGGCGTCCAAGCAGCGCACGCCCTCCCTTTCAAAAACCCACGGTGGGATTTCGTAGTAGCAGGATATCACCTAATGCTTCCGACAAGGTTCAAATGCTTGGTTTTCTCAAAGGCTTCAAATCGTGGCTAGAAAAGAACAAGGGAGTGATAAAAATATCTTTCATTTCGTGTTGTTTTGTCCTTTATTCTGATTCTATCGATAGATAAAGTTATGATGTAACATCTAATTTGAAATCTTTATGGCCTTGATTAAAAATTAGATTTTGGACGTGTTGTAGTATGATTTTAATTGTTGTTAGATTTTAAAAATGCATTGTTTGGATAAATAATTTTAAATTCATATTTTTTTAAAAATTTATTTTTTAAAAAATTATTTAAAAAAATTTGAATTCGGACTATTATATACTTACACAGCAAACAAATAACGATGGTCCGCATGAATTAATTATACGAATGTAGGCTTAGAAAATTTTGTGCGGCAAAACATCCTTCAAACCCCTAGTTTCTAAAACCAGAGGCAAAACAAAACCCAAGTTTCTAAAACCAAAGGCAAAACAAAACTAACGGCGGCTACTAGAAACATTTTGGAGAATCTGCTGCATACATCCACGTGGTAGAGATATCACCGAATGTCAATATAAATTTGCACTTAGACAGGTTGAGATGCTAGGGTTTCTTTAAAGCTTCAAATTACCGTCGGATGAGGAGGAGGAGGAGGTAAAAATCTCTTTCATTTGGTAGTCTTTTGACCTTGTTCTGATTTTATATGCATAAATTAAAGCTCTAATGTAATATCTAATTGGAAATCTTTGTGGCCGTGGTTTACTTGATTAAAAATTAGATTTCGGACCGGTTGATCGTTGGTTGAATTTTCTTATCGATTTTCTACCTATAGCCTATTTTCGGATATTGGGTAGAAAAATATTCTAGAATTTTTCATTGTTTGAATATCTTTCAGGCCGGGGAGGGCTGGTACGTCTGAATTTTGTGATTTATACGGGCAAGAATCAGTGGGAAAAGGAGAAGAAAATTCCAGACGTTTCTAGATCTCAATTACCCTTTTGTAGCGCTATAAAAATTTTGTGTTTTTTCTTGCATTTATCATCAAGTAAAACATCTATTCTTTTTTTCTTGTTCTTTCTTCTGATCGGTGTGGTTTTATCGAACTTCTAACTCTTCATTCGGCGAGGTGCAGATCGGCCTCTTGATCAACTTTACGGTTGATCAGATAATTTCTGATTGCAGAGATTCTTCAGTATAGCATATTAGGGTTTACTAATATTTTGATCTATACTTGTTGTCCTACTTCTGTTGTCAGGACCTCTCCCCGACACATGCCAACTTATAGAAATTTGGCTAGAGTTCAACTAGTCTTATGGTATGGACCATAAGGCACAAGTGAACCCTATCAAATTTCCATAAGTTACATGCTTAACATACATAATCCTGTCAATAACATTTAACCTGCTCAGTTTAATCACTTATATCATCAAACAACAACAGCTAATTTATTTGATCCTACTCGGTTTAAAAAACATCTTATACATACACATCACTATTCATCTTCAGGCTAAGTCTGATATTTACATCATATAATTACAACTTCACAGATATAAATATACATACATCATCATCTCAATCACCACTCTTAACATACAAAAGTATCTTACAATCCCCTTTACATCCACCAACTCCCTCTTCAAACACTAATAACACATACAAAAATTTTGGTACTGAAACTAAGATGCTAAGCCCACCTGCTTAGTCTTGAATATTTTAAACTCAGCTGCTAGCCCCAAAGAATTCTAACACTAATCTGAAATAAAAATGTAAACACAAGAGGGGTGAGAACTAAGTCTCAGTGACTGGATAATCATCTAACAATGGAAAGAAATTGAGAACCACCTTATAAACTCTTAGGCATATCTACGTAGCATATCGCGATTGATACATAAATTTTATAAATGAGATAAGTTAACTTATAAGTTAGCTTATGCTTCCAATAATATAACTTAAATAAAGAAATACCGCATTTACAAAATTCCATGATGATGGGCTGGGTGTGCTACCACTAAGGTACATCCCTACAGTCGCCCTTCTGCAGGTGTACTTTCAGTGAGTGAATGTACTGAGCACCGAGGATTTCCGCACCACATGGCACCCCTCACATGTGTGGTTCACCCCAGGCATGAACTTGCCCCTTTTCCCTGGGCCTCCTAGTTGCCCCTCCCTTGAGCTAATATCTCTGAGCCACCTTAGCTTGTATAGTATCCTAGCTCTTTACTGAGCTGTGATTTTTTGCCCCATTGGGCTACTTGCAATCTGCCCCACTGGGCTGATCTAGCTTGTACTCCCCCTTGGCCTAGGGATCATAGTACGATCGAGTCGCAAGGAGGTGCCGGCTATAATAGTGTGTGCAATGCTCATGCTATAATATAGTCTACAGGATGATCAGCCCCATAGATGGCCCCATGCTCTTTATGCTGTCTACCGTAAAAATACTCAAGTATAAGTTTATAATCCAATATACAATCGGCTATACTTTTTTTGAAACATTTCTATTTATGCATGCCCATGTATTTCTTTGAAATATAACTCTGAAGGAAAATTTCCATGCTTTACTGAAACACATATATTTTTATCCAAGTAATACTTTTCATAAAACTCTATGCTTTGCTTTGAAACATGCTCTAGCCCATGTTTCCTTTTCTTTTCTGAAACTCATGCTTTGCTTTAAAACATGCTTCACAAATATAATAACATTATAACCGGGTTCTCATTTCCCATATTTGATTACTGAAGGTACTATACTTAGCATGATACACTCATTTTGTAGCAAAATATCACTATACTATTATAAAACATTTCACAAAGCTAGATGAGAAACCCACTCACCTACTATTTCTTCTTTTCTACAGTTGCTACCCCTCTTGAAAAGGCTCGTTTACTTGATTTTCTTGACCTATATTACCACATATGAATTTATTTAGGCAACAGACACCTAGGTTTTTCATGAAACATGCATGCATGCCCCTTAAATGCATACCAAAATTTCCTACGTTTTTCTCTTATCATTCGGCTTCATAACTACATGGATTCATGGTTTCAACACCCTCACATGCTATCATGCTATCTTTTTAAACTAGATATGAAAATGGTATAAGAAAAGGTTTCATTCTACACATCACATATTTCCCTCTATCAAACATAAATCCTCATCATTTTCATAACATGAAATTCTCTCTTATTTCTTTTCCTTTTCTCTCTAACACATGATTTAATCATTTATCTAAAACTTATAAGGTTTAGGAATTACCTTAAGGGTGACAAGAAGAGAAGACACCAAGCTTTCTCCCTTTCTCTTCCTCCTTTCTTCTTCTTCTTCTTCCTTTCTCTTTCTTTTTTCTTCTTTCTTTCTTCTTTTCTTCTTCCCTATGGCTGAAATTTTCTCTCCTCTTCCACCACCCTCTTCTCCCTCACTCTTGATTTTTCTTACGATGGATGAAGGGAAGGATTAAGGGTTTTTTTTTTTTTTTAATATGCCTTGGCAAATCCCCAATTTACCCTCAAACAAATCTCCAAAATGCCCTTTTAAAGTCCACATGGCATGCCTATGGTGCTCTTCACCATGCATTTATACCCTTCTCCACTCATGAAAAAGCCCTTGACAAATTCCTTCTTTACCCTTGGAGAAATTTGCAAATGACGACGAAAATCCTTTTTCTCACTTTACCCTTAATCAAATTTCCAAATGACTTTGGTATCCTTTCCCTTTATACCCCTCACCAATTGCTCAAATGACATTGGTAAAATTTCAAAAGTGTCCTTTCATTCATGATAAATTTTATGCTTCAAGATTAGGATACTGCTTTGAGATTTGGGATGTTACATCTGTTCCACTGTAAAAATTTCATTTTTTTTTTTTCAATGCAAACTTTCATTGCGTAACTATTCTAAGGGTTTTTTTTTCAAAAAAAAAACAATCTGCTACTTTGGGAATCTCTTAGATGGAGACAGTAAAGATGAATGTCTTCAACCATATTTGAAAATCTCATGCTATTGTTTTATTTTTTTGTTTAGTGATGTAGCATTCTTTCTTCTTGATCTTTTACGATGAAATCTAATAAAAAAGTTCTTTAATTATATCAATAGTTTTCAGGTCAGATTATACTGATATAGTCTTATTTTGTAACTATGATTCTAATCTTCATCTCATATTAGTGCCTGGGATAGAAGTACGGGAGTAAATATGCAAGCTCCCTTTTTTGCAGTCAAACTTTTGGAAATTTAAGGGCCATCCCATGGAAAGGCAAACCCCCATATTTACTTGTTGGCACTATCATGAATAGCCGCAAGATAAGGCTCAGAGTTCAATCCCAAATGGCATCCATCTGGATAGGTAAGTTAGTTCTGGTATCCAACAACTGCTTTGATGTGGTCTTAGCATACCTATAAAGCAGAAAATTTTTTATGACTTCTTTTAGTTGGTAAGCATTTAATTAAGTTGAATTTGATGCAATGTGCACCCTACTTCTGTTATGTTAATTTGATGCTTGAATTTAAGTTTCCTTTTTCTCTCTAGTTTGCTTGCTAATTGCCATGATCTGTATTAGAATGTAGAGTTGCGAGACTGATAAATGGATGGTTGCAATTAGTTAATAGGTAGTGATGGATGCTGAGGCTGGTAATGCCTCTTGGTGTTGATGCAAGATATCAGTGTTCAGGTCCTTCCTTTACCCCAATTCATGCTTTTAATGAATTATTGATAGATGGTGCTGATCTTCTTTTCCATTAAAAAAAGGGAAAAACAAAAAGGAAATGGAAGCCATGATGGATGCTATGGCAAGGAAGTAATACAGCCAGCATGAATAGTTAGTTGTAACTCGAAGGAAATTTTCTTAGGCCGAGGAACTTTGGTATTCAAATTGTTGCTGCCCCCACTAAATGGGGAATTATGGGTATAGATGCTAAACAACTAAATGGTAGATTTGAGCCTCTGCGGTAATATTAAAGACATCTTTTTCATAAGAGCCCCCATGAAAGCAATTATCCACCATCAGGCTTAGAAAATTTTTATAGAAATTTTTCTTAATTTGTCAGACATGTGATTTGGTTTCATCTGTGAGTGTCCAGAAATATCTCACACAAATTAGATGCAAGGTTATGTCTGTTTCTTTTATATATTTGCATAAATATGTATTAATATAGGTCTACAATAGTTAATAAGTTGGATCTATTGCTCTTTTAGCTCACAAATGGCTAAAAGGTTTGCTAATTGATATGTTACGCTAAATATCTTCCATGCAGAATTGCCAAAAGTAGACATGTACTAGTGATAGCATTATAATTTAATAGTTAGAAATGTCAAGGAGTGTCATGAAGTGTGTTGAGTGTCCAGCATGCCAAAAGAACTAAAATTTGGAATGTCTCGGAACTCTTGTTCTAATACATTATAAATATAATTATTCTTCACTTACTCTAATGATCTCAGATAAAGAATGATACATTCTTGGGTAGACTGAATGTAAAGCCATAAAGGAAGCTTATTCTTCTATTGAGTACTGTAAATGGTAAAAGATATCTCATTACTCGATTGTGTAGGGATGCCGTGGCACTGTTTAACCACACTGCTGTTGTGGCAGGTCCCAACATTTTAAATATTTGAACAGATCTGCGACTTGCTCTTTTCAATCATCCCAGTGGATCTATTCATATGACATGGATGTTCAGAGAAACCATCATCCATCTCAATGCTGAATGAATTTGTGTTCATCACCAGCAGAAACCTTTTTTTTCATTGTTAATGGAGCAAAACTATGATTGCGTTATCATAAAAATACTCAATGTGCCTGCAAAAGAGAACAAATAGAAAATTCTAAGTTTCTGCAATATAATCTATCATTCACTCTCTGACATGTAAAGAAACATGATTACAAAAAGAACGATCTGGTGCCCAGCTGTAGGAAAGAAATAGGTTATAAACTCTAACACAAATTTCCTAGATCAGTTCCATCAAAATTATTTCAATATTCAGACTATATCTATGCTTTGAAACAGCGTAAGGTAAATCATAACTTCATAAGAATAGAATATTTGTGAATATTGTTAGGGGACATGATAATAAATAATCAACCACTATAACTTTGGGGTACCTGGTCTGACATTGTGTGTATGATAAAATTTAAGTTGAATGGTAAAGCCAAATACTTGCGGCATATTTGAACAGTTACCAGAGTTACAAGAGTTAACAATGTTACACTCATCAAAAAAAAAAAAAAAAGTTGTTGCTTCAGTCAGAAAGCCAAAATATAATTTCCAGCATAATTGGTCCACTAACTCTGCTTCCCAAACCTACATAGAAGAAACATTCCATCCACCATGTATACAAACAGTCATTTCTGTCCCCATTAACTTTGTTCAAGCAATTAATAAAATTGATTTGCATGAGGAACAATGTGTAAGTGATGATATTAGAATCCCATTGAGTCATAAGCAGTTAATGGTTAACTGGCTATCAGGTTGGAAAAAGGCATCACCATTGAAAATAGTTGACAGTAGATGGTACTGTAATTTCTTCTTTTTATTTTTTCAGGATTCTCATGAAAAATGTTATCATCATTGTCATCCTCAACTTCTTGAGGACACACTTGATCACTGACATTTGGTCTTGAATAAGTCTTCATATCATGAAGATTTTTGTTATTGACATTTCAGAGTTTTCTTTGTCCCAGATTTTGCTGGAGCTATCTGAATCTCAACAAATTTCACAGCCATTTCTATCACAGATGGATGTGACCAAAATACCCAGGTTCACCTTTACTTTACTTTTTTCTTTCTTAATTTTCTATATAAATATGAGAAATTCAGAACACTACATTTTTTTCCAGGCATAAATCATTTCGGTTCATATGTTTTTCTGTAAAATTTTTATATAATTTCAGCACTAGAAACCTTCTTATTTATTTAGTGTAAGTTAAATCGATATATTTACATATGATTGGTCAGCTAGGTGGCTAGATGGATCTCATGGCTATTAAACCTCTTGAGCTTGCACTTTTGTAAAAGGCAACTACTTGTATGTTATTACTTGTACTCTTTTGCTATTATTTATTCTTTTTGCCTATTAGGTGATATTTGGTACATGTTAATATAATATTATTAGGAATCTTACATTCCTAGTAATCTTACACTTAGTAATCAGATCTTTAGAAATGAAGATTACTGTGTTTGGTTCGTAATAACAAAGTATGATAATTAGTTCATTATATTTTTGAATTTTATTATAAATATTTTAAGTAGTCCTTTCTTCTTTTTGTTAAAATATAAAATGTTCTAATAAAAATCAAAATTCTTTGCAACCTAATTTTAAAAATATTATATATAATAATATATATTATAATATTATTAAATATCTTATTATATAATATCTATTAATATATAATGTATAAATATTTAGGAATGTATTGTATAAATGCAAGGTCATAAATATTAATAATTTAAAATTTAATATCTACATATTATAATATAAATATATTTTAAATTATAAAATATTATATTAATATAAAATATAAATATAATATTAAATATTTAAATATTGTTTAGTGTAAATTAAATATATAATCAGATTAAGTATTATTAAATATTTATATGAAAGTTAAGTATAATTTAAGATTCCTAAACTTTGGTAATCTTGGGTATTCACCTTTGAAATGAAAATTGGATTGCCATGATTTTGTAGTAATGTTAGATTTTCGAGAATCAAATATTACTTAGATCACCATATCTAATTGCCAAACATGATAATCTGCATGGTAATCAAGGATTACCAAGATAGATTATCATGAAACAAACGATCGCTTAGTATTTATTTATTTGGTAGTATCCAATCACATCATACTCGTGTAATTGAAATTTTGCATGAGACCTTTATTAGCTTCATATTTGTTGCAACCTCTCTTTCATTACCTTAAACTACAACTTGAATGTTGATTGAGCAAGTAACCATGTTGGATGTGTGACTTATTGTGTTTATTATGCAAAGCATGTGCAAGCTACTTCTTTTAACTATTAGCAATATAGGTAATTTTGATCTTACTTTCATGCATAGATTTTTCAGACACACTAATTGCACATATGTGCCTTAAAATTTATCTATTTGCATTTGCTATTCTAGTAGTTTGATATATTTCTGACATGATTTCTGGCCTATTACTAGAAGTATTGATGAGGCCCGAGATCATTATGTCTTCCAATAGAAGGCTCATCAAGGAAGAAACTCATGTGATAGAGAACCACTGAAGCATATAAAAAAAGATGATTGCATCGCAAGCTATATCAAAATAAACTTGAAAGAAGATTGATGAGATCCATGTTAAATTACAATGGTGAGCTGAAACATGCACTTGAAGACCATTAGATTCACTCATTCATAGAAGAAGAAACATGTCACTTAGTCTAAGCTTAAATTCATTAAGAGCTGAATTCTTCAAGCTGGGGTGAGTTGATGCAACACAGATAATCCCACAAAAGTTCAGCAAAGAAAGTGTAAGACAAATTTTGATCAGAATAAGAAATTTTAATAAGTGTTTCTTTAGGAGTCTTATTTTTATTAATAAGATTCTTATTTTTGTTAATATCGAATAAATTTATGATTTTAAAAATATTCTGATTGTAGCTTAATTTCTTTTGGGCTAGTGGTGCTCTTAAATAGAATCCTAGTGTACTTTATTGAATCAATGAATTAAGTAATAAAATTTTAAAATTTTCTTTAACTTGCTTGGAGTGATTCTTTCTGAGTGGTGCTAAGTCATAAATTTTGTAGAGTGGTTAATGGTACTGAATCGAAGACCCTCAAAAAGCTGATGCGAGACCAATAATTATTTTCTTATAGCTTGCCTACATTAAATTTGATATCAGAGTCAAACATAATAATTATCCCTCCTCTATTACCCTCTCTTTTCTTGATTTTGTTGCTGTAAAAGTCTAGTTATTTTTTTTAAAAAAAAGTCAGGGCCAAGCCTGATAACCATCTCTCTACCTATTTTGCCTAATATTTTCTTATTTTTTATCTTTACAATCCTAATTTAAAAAAAAAGAGAGAATGAAGAAAAGGAAAAGGAAATAAAAAATAAATTATAAAAAAAGAAGAAAAAAAGGAAAGAAAACAAAGAGAGAAAAAAAAAGGGATGGAGAAAAAAGAAGGTTCTCCTCCCAACATAGTAACCGAGCCTCAAGACCACCATTTGGGGTCGGCCATCACCTCCAGTCGACCACCTTCCCTTCGTCAGATTGGGCACTAGAATCTTTGTCATAGCACTCAAAGAGAAGGTTGCTGTTGAAGGAGATTTTATTGATTTATGCCGCCACAGTTGAACACCACCCTCATCACTGAGTGTCGACAATCACTTAATGACCAACCTTATCATTGGACTAGCCATGACCATCACCAAGTCCACTCTTTCTATAATGCCATAGGCCATGAGAATAGCATGACTCAAGCTTCTAGTGCCAGATCCATCCCATTACTACTACCGCCACAACCACCATCTGGTCCCCCTTTTCATTCCTATTTTGCTGGCAAAGAATACTATCGTAAAGGTCCTTTTGTAACAAGAGTTCTTCCTCTATGGCCTCTCCAATTTTGCCCTTGGATCTTCACATCTTCTTTCGTGGTTATCATCAATTGAATGATTAGCAAGCAATGAGACATTTCTGCCATCAATACCATCCTTTAATCGTGACCTACCCTGCTTTTCTTAGTAGTCCTACGCTTCCAACTTATCCTGATTATAACATCAGAGAGAATTCCTCTTAGATTCGGAAGGATTTCTCTCTGATTGATTGCAATCTCTGTTAATATAGTGTATTGATACATCTGGACTCAGTGAGCATCCTTGATACTTTATATGCAACTACACAATGGACATATTCTACTACTCATGGTATATGCATGCAGTAGCACTATTAGCTCCTTCATCATGGAAGACCATATTGCTCAATTAGAGAAGCAGGTTGATGATTGTGTCACTTAATTCAAACAACAGTTTGATCATCAAGTTAATTAAAATAAAGGATGGATGAGATACTGGCCAGCTTCCATAGTTGTACAACTGAAGATAGTGCCAATCAGCATGTCACTTCTATTTTGGGACAATGATGCGACAAAATTGTAAGACTTAAAAGCATATGATTTTTCCCATTTTCTAAAATGGCATCATCTCATGTGAGACCATCTGACAACCTTAAAAGCAGCCAATTGGCTTCCTCCCTTAATAGGACATTTTATGGTTACAGGAGACTTGTAATTTGTGCAAAACTTAATGGACACCAAATTAAGATGAAGTAGAACTTGAGCTTCGTTGGGATAGCTATCAATTAGCAAAACTTAACAGCCCTGAGACTTATAAATGGACAGTTTGTTTAAGTTGGCAGAACTTATAAATGGACAGTTCGTAAAGCTTAACAGTGGTGAGACTTTTAAATGAAGTAGAACTTGTGCAAAACTTAACAAATACAGAAGTTTTTCTTTTTTTCTTTCTAGTTTGCTTATTGACTCTCATGATCTAGATTAGAACGAACGGTTGTGAGACATAAATGGATGGTTTTGATTTGTTAATAGTTAGTGATGGATGCTGAGGTTGCCAGCTGCTTTGAGTTGGTAACGCCTCTTGGTATTGATACAAGAGACCTGAGATCAAGTCCCTCCTTTACCCCAGTTCATGTTTTAAATGTATTATCGACAGATGTTACTCAACTTTCTTCCTCCCAACAACAACCCCCACCCCCAAAAAATAATAATAATAATAATAATAAAGGAAAAAGAAAAAGGAAACAGAAGTCATGATGCATGCTATGGCAAAGAAAGTAATACAGTATAGCTAGCATGGAGGCATGGTTCACCGTCTTGATATCAAGGAACGTACTGGTAAAATTTTAATTCAGTACTAAACAAATAAATGGTAGATTTGGGCCTTTGCAGTAATATTTCAGAGTTATTTTATGTGAAATAATCAATGTTAACTTTTGGTTGATGGACCACTTTTGCTTCTTTCAAAAACTTCATGTGAAGATAGAAAATCACACGAGCCTACTAGGAAAAGACATTTTCTCATATGAGCCCCCATGAAAGTAAATGTCTGCCATTTTTTTTTTAATATGAGCTCTTGTGAAAGTAAATGGCTTAGGATGATATTATAGAGATAATTTAACTTAATTTAGTGAACGATGCTCAGACATGTGACATGGTTTCATGTGTCTGATGTCCAGAAATATCTCACACAAATTAGATTGGAGGGCATGTCGATGTCTTGCATTTGTTTGTGTAAATATGTATTGATTTATGTCTACAATAGTTAATAAGTGTTATATATTTCTCTTTTAGTTCACAAAATGGCTAGAATGTTTGATAATTGATATCTTAGACTCAATGACTTTCATGCAGAATTGCCAAAAGTAGACATGTAAAGGTGAAGGCATTATAATTTAATACTATGAAGTGTTGAGGAATGTCATGAAGTGTCTCAAGTTTCCAACATGTCAAAAAAACCTAAAATTTGGAATGTCTGGGTAACTCTTGTTTTAATTAATAATTATAAATATAATTATTCTTTGTTTACTCTCATGATCTCAGGTCAGAGACGTGACCTAGATTTTCTTAAATGGGATGAAGATCTTATGCCCCCAGGCAAGAGGTGGATCCCAATGGACTTCACCCCTGCTGCGGCCAAACTTCAGCCATGCCCTGTTACATCTCAAGTAAGCAACTTGTGCTAAATGAACATTTTCTACTTATCTCCTTTCCAGATTAGTTTTCAGCGCATGGTCCAGAATCTAAGTTACAGCTCATCTTAATGTTACGATATTTTTAAACTGATATGCAAAATGCAGGCATTTGATTTGTCTTTACCTTTTAGATGGTAGTGCCTGTTAGCCATTGTTTGCTTGTCAACTGGAGGTTAAATTCTGTTATTTTTAGCTTCTAAACAAACACCTAGAGTCATTATAATTAGAAGCATTAGTCACATCATAACCATGACCTCTTACTTTTTCTTGGTTGAACAGGAGGCTTGAGGATTTTTCTAATCCAAGTTTGTGTTCAAATTGGCCAAATTCACAAATAATGTTGTTGGACCCATGACTACCTGTTTTGTTGATTCCAAGTTTCATCATATTTGATATCAACCACTCATCATATGGTTGTATTTAGATCAATTCAATTAGTCTGTCAAACCAAGTCAGCTCTGTAATTGTGTTACAATTTTAGTTAAGGTCATTTACTGATTCATTGAGATCTTACACATTCAGGTATTATATGCGGAGGATATGCACTTTGTCCTGTAAGATCATAACAGATGCATCTAGTAATTGTTGTCTCTTTCTAGTGTCCTTTTACGATGTGAAAAATCTACATGCTTTAGTCCTCCCTCTTCTTGAATTTTAACATCTAAATCTGTGTTCCTCAGTGTGAAATGGCCTACGCGAGAATCTGCTTCAGAAGCATGCACAGAAAATGAAGTATGTAAAAAGAGGCAGAGAATGAGTAGCATGTATGGCTGTTCCAGCGTTCCAGAGTAGGCTACTCGCTATCTTTATTTGCTTGAATATAGAAGGCTGCATCCGGATTTTCACGCTTAATATTCTCTGGTCTTTTCCTTTGCAGGTCAATCCAAAGCTGGCACAAATGATGCCTCAAAATTACAGCTCTTTCTAGCAAGAAGGGGGAAGTGCAAGAAACGAAGACTGAAGATGCGAGACAACTTAAACAAACCAGGAAGACCAATTTAAGATGAAGGACCCAAAAGGAGATCTTCTCAATTAAGATGAGAAGATGGTGCAATCAAAAAATGAAGAACTTGGAAATGTTGAGGTAAACGATGCTTTAAGAGATGTCTGAGGCGAGCAAGGATTCTCAAGGACAGCTTGTGGGATCAGTCTTATTTCTTAAAGGTCTGAACATGCCATCATTGAGACCAACAGAGACATCAACTGGACACGGAAGAGGGACTGGAATTTCATCAAAATGGGCAAGGTACCTCCAATATGGATATTTGATAAAGTGATTGGTGAATATCCAACACTTGTTAATTTTGCCAGAATGAGTCAGAAGGCTGTGAATAGGAGGCAATCTTTATATATTTATTTATTTATTTATTTATTTTACTTTTAGGAACCCATTTCTAGGCCACGATGTCTTCTGTGGATATGCTCTTGACCTGTTTTCCACTTTGTATTAACTTGTTTTTCTGTGTATCATATGTTTAAGAGAGGACAACTTCTTGTGGCAGTTGTATTTGTGAAGCGTGTTTGTTCATTGCTAACATTAGCTGTGGCTTCCCCCCAACCTTTCCAAAGAGAAAAAAAAAAAAAAGAAAGTTGTTCTATTGCTAAATATATGCAGCAAGCATGAGCTCTAACATTGTTCTATTGCTATGAATTGGTACGTAACGTGGTCAAATTCGAGGATTAGTTCATTAATATATGCGGAGCTTTTAAAAATTTTTGTAGTCAATTCATATAAATATATTTTGAAGAATTGTAAGTTATAAATTTTACAAGCGCAACTATTAACTTTGTCTTTAATATTTAATTAGAAGTTGAAATTTTAATTTTTTTATTATGTAAAGTTGGCATTTATAAGAATAAAGAAGGTTTTTAAAGCTGCTTTAATTCTTACGGTGTCAGATTTATAAGTCAAAAATATTGAAGAGAGTAATTAAACATAAGTTGAGATGTACTATAAAAATATTAAAAAATCAATTTGATTTTATATCAGAAAGCTTGATCATAAAAGCTATTTTCCTCCTTATAAGATTAATGAAGATGTATATAGCAAAAAAATAAGAACTTCATATGGTTTTATTGATTTAGAGAAAGCATATGATAGGATCTTTATAAAAATCTTATGGTGCGTTATAAAAATCTTATAGTGGGTGCTAAAAAAGAAGTACTTATTAGATATATTAACGTAATAAAAAATATATATAATAAGATAATTACTAGTAGAAGAACTTTCGGTGGTAATACTAGTGAATTTTCTATTATAATAGGCTTATATCAGAGATCTGATTTTAATCCTTATCTTTTTACTTTAGTTATAAATGAATTTACTAGACATATTCAGGATAATATTTTATGATGCATATTATTTGCAGATGATATAATATTAATATAGAAATTAAGTCTAAAGTTAATTGTAAGTTAGAACTATGGCAAAATGTATTAAAATCTAAAGGTTTTAGGTTAAGTAGGATAAAGACAGAACATATGGAATGCAATTTTAGTATAATTAGAAATGAAAATGAATGTAGAGTATAAATTGGGGACCATGAAATTACTAAAAATGATCATTTTTGGTATTTAAGATCGATTATTCATAAGGAAGGAGAGATTAAGGATGATATTGTTCATATGATTAAAGTAAGTTGGATAAAATGGAGAAATGCAATTGGAATATTATGTGATCATAGAGTACCTGCCAAGTTGAGGAAAAGTTTTATAAGACAACCATTAAACCATTTATAGTTTATGGCATAAAATGTTGGGCAGTTAGAAAAATATATGAATGCGGTGAAAATGAGAATGTTAAGATGAATGTGCAGTAATACAAGAAAATATAGAATAAGAAATAAAATCATTCCTATATCATAATTTTTACGATATAAGACCTCACTCAAAATAACTAGCCAAAAGTTATTATTTGAGGTTCTTAGCCCTACTTATCTCCTTAGCACATGTTTGAATAAGTTCTTATATGCTTTTCCATTGAATCCTAGCATCTATGCTAAGGGAAGAGTCAATCACGAATCGAATAACAAGCACCATGACTCACTCATTAGGACTGATCCTAGCATCTATGCTCTTCCTTTTAGGCTTCTTTTTTCTTTTTTTTTTTTCTGAAATAAGACTGATCCTAAAGACCATTTTGCCAAAAATTCAGCCCCTCTTCTGTGTCCTGTTGATGTCTGTTGGTCTCCATTGATGGCATGTTCAGAATTTCTTATTCTCAAATAAAACAACTCCCTCAAGTTGTTCTTAAGAATCCTGGCGAGCCACAGATATTTCAGTATCATTGCCAGAAACCCTTAAAGCATCATTTATCATAACAAATCCAAACTTATTATTCTTGGGTCGCACCATCTGCTCATCTTTATTTTGAAGAAATCTCCTTTTGAACCATTTCTTGTAAAATTGGTCTTACTGGGATAAATGTTTTCACAACTTTGCATTTGTTTCTTGCACCTTCCCCTTCTTGCCAGAAAGAGTTGTAATTATGAGACACCATTGGTGCCTGCCTTGGATTGACCTGCAAAGGAAAAGACCAGAGCATATTAAATGTGATTGACTAATAGCATTGCTCACAAACTTGACTCAAGTGGTGGTGATTGATTAATAGCATTGCTCTGCATTCTTTGGTCACATAACCACCTTACCCAAGCCCTTTTCTTGATTCGGCAGTAGAAGCACCCTACAAAACTTAGACCATACAAGACAGACGAAAAGATATTACTCCAAAAGGGATAATATAGGATTTGTGGTACCACCTTTGATGTACTTCCAAATCCTGGGTAGAAAGGGTGATGGACTAGAACATTATGAGAACAATTGGGTGGCATCAAAATTTATAAATCATGGCATTCTTCATTTCAATCTTAAAGGGGGGGGAAAATATGAATTATTGTCCAATCTAATACATTATCAAGAACCAATCCAGTTCTTGTTGTAGCATACTTCTTTTCATGTAGGGAAATGTTGAACTTGGACGTACATTTTTGCTTAGGCAGCTGGCATGGTCTTGCCATCTTAGAAGCCCCCAAATGGAGATGCACTCTTGGTAATATACATACAGGAATTGCTGCACATATTTTCTTCTGATATATTGATAAAGACAATACTAACATGCTCATGTTCTGTTTCATGATTCAGATTGAACTTTTCTTCAAGGGATTCAGTGCTAGCAACCTTTCTAGCTTGTACAAATCTTTTCAACCTAATTGGTTGAGTAACTTCAGTTTTTTTTTTCTTTTTAGGGGTAAGAAAATTCATTTCATCATAGATATATCATTATATGGATTCGGAAGGCTCTTATCTTTTTTTCTGCCTTATGCTGGAATAAATTTGATAAGGGGCACCTATTATGGAATAAATTATGTTGGAATAGATTATGGAGAGGAGAGTGGCAATGAGAATGCTAGAGATTGCACAATCCACGTTTATTAGAAGTAATAGGGCTCTTTACAAGTCGTATAACTTCAAGACATGACACAAATGCTTTCCATTTTCAAGTTATGTGATGGAAAAAAAGAGGCAAGGTTTCAAATACTAGTACCACACCTCATACTAGTTTCCTATTGGAATTATATGGTATTGGATACTGACTGACCATTTATATTGGAACCTGCCTCGCTGGTTCGACTAGGAAACAAAATTAACTGAACAAACCATACCAAATTATATTTAATTTGACTCAGTTTTGGGTTGAACCGACCGGTTTGGTATAGTTTGGTTTGCCTTGATTAAAGCATTAGTGATGATCAACATCACTTCTAATGTTCAATATATATTTATAAGAATTCAAGCAAAATCCTAGTGTAAACAAAAAGTTAATCCACTTCAATATTTAGAAAGAAATACAAAATTTTAGTTCTTACCTAGATCTTGTTCCAAAGCTCTAGAAGACGACTATGGTACACAAAAAGTGAAAAAAAGGGGGCACAAGGCTAAACTCTATTTAGATTTAAATATTATATTAATCACATAACTGCAAGTTATCGTGCTTTCAATAAAATCTTAAAGGATGAGGCTATCTTTGACAACCCCCTCCTCAAAAAAAAAAAAAAAAAAAGGATTGGGTTATTTGAGCCACTTGGAGCCCTAATATTCATCAAGAAAATAATCAAAACCCATTATACTAAGACCCATTATTTAGGTTTTAAAAAATTTTCAACATTTCATGGAGGCCGTGTTTGGTTCCTTGATGATTTTAACTAGAATATTTGAATCACTTTATCCAAAAGGGCTATTAACCAGGCAAACTAGTTGACCCAAGATTCACTGTGGACCCAAGATTCACTGTGTCCAAGCGTACTATCCCATGTCGAGCAAAGAGACTATATTAACATGGTACTACTATTGGTCCGATATTAAAATTGCAAACCTTAATTTTATCCTCTCCTTAAATCCTCTCCAAAAAGTGATGATGATGACTATGATAATGATTTTAAAATCTTTAAAATCTAAGCATAAGAAAGATAGTTTTTATTTTTTTCTAGAACCCAAAAAGTACCTTTCAACATTAGGGCTATTCAATTGTCAAAAAGTTGTTTCACAAAATCAATATGAATAAGATAGAAATAATAAACTTTTTTAGATTTATTTAGTTTGATTAGAAAACCAGCAAAGCTTTATTGGTAGTGATTCAATTCTTGATGGGATGGCAGTTAAGACGATTGATCTTGATTGTCCCATTCTATCCTATCTCAATCATAATACATTACCGTATCATTTTTAAATAGTATATTTTATCATAAAAATATAATTTTTAAAATTTAGATATATCTAAAAATTGAATAAAATATTAAAGATTTATAAATATTTTTTTAAGAAAAAAGTATCATAAATAAGTATTAAAATGCCTGACCGAATCAAGGATCAAGATGAGATCGAATGTAAAGTGTCTCATTTTGTAGTAAAATTTAAATATGTTTCTATCTTAACATTTAAAATCTTTATACTGATCGTGTAAACCATGTACTTAGGCTCCTGAACTTTGGACGCTAATAGATCGGTACCAAAGTCCATAGCACATCAGCACGCTAATAGATCGGTACCAAAGTCCATAGCACATCAGCAGGCATTGAAGGGAATACCTGATCAATCCAATGTTAGTTTTTGTTGATCCATATTCTTCTAGAAAATATTTTTTTGTCCTATTAGTGCTCTTTCGCTAGTGCTAATAAACAGTTCTTTAAATCTTATAACAAGTGCGTTGGTCAATATTTTATTTAAACGCACATGAATGTGGGTCATATATTTCCATTGCCAGGTATTTAGGTTTATGCAAGTTAAGCCTAGTGCAACTCAAATATTTGCCTCCTCTTTAGAGAAGCCCTTAATAAAAGTGGTTGAAAGTCACCTCTTACAACTTGTAAAGTTGAAAGCAACAACAATATTTAGACCCTTTATGGTGGCTAGACACCTAACCCATTTAACCATTTAATAAAGAGAACATCAGCCTTCTTTCTTCCTAGCTTCTGCTACCTAAACTTTCAAACAACCTTAGAGTAGAGAGAGTTGAATTAAGGCCAAGAGTCACGAAGAAACCAGTGAAAAGTAGAATGAGGACTTGAGAATTCATGCTAGCAAGTGTTTAGTTTCACATTGATTATGCACTAATTTAATCTTAAATATTCAAATACAAAGAGCTCAAATAATCTTTGGTGAGACTTTGGATTGTTATAAATAGTGTTAGAATCAACCTAGCTAGCCCATGTAGACTAGATTGATTGTAGTGTTTATAATTGTGATTAGATTGATTGGATTTAAATTTGGATCCCTAAGCGGTAACATCATCAAGACTTAAACAAGAGCTCGTGTTGGCAAGTGTTTAATTCCATATAGATAGTTCTTAAGCACCTATACATGATAGAGCTCAAGTAACATCTTCTTGACTAATGTTTTTAAGTGAAATCCTATGTTATTATAGAAAAGAATTATGGTTTAGCTTTTAAATTTGAAAAGCTATTAAAATAGTAACTATTCTTATATAGTTAATGTTTTAATTATCTACTAATTTCTGAAATAATTTCTTGACTACTAATTTCTGAAATAAGTTCTTGAGTTCCTTGCCTATGACATTTCAAAAGTGATTTCATTATAAAGTAACTCCAATAATTATTTCTTTGCATGAAAGTAAAACACTGTCAATGATCATGTCAAAAATGGCTGAAAAAACAAAGGTATGAGCAGTATTGTAGTATTTTTTCGCATTGAGTGATACAGCTATACCAATACCATACTGTCCATATCAAAATGTACCGATCTACACCAAGTCATATCAATGAGTACCAGCCATACTAGTTGATACCAATAGTTTTTCCTTTTGAAATATGTTAGATTTGGTTCATATAACCCATATTTGTATCATTCTGTTATCGTACCATTTCTATGAAAAAATGAAATGAGGTTTAGTACCAACATTTAAAATCATGACATCCATCTTAGTCGAAAGCAAATTGATAATAGTATCATGATGTTGCTAACTTCTTCAAATTAATTGACAGATATTGACATAATACAAAAGAGAATCTAATTGCTGCAGTCCAAATCAACGTTTGTAAGATCAGTACTAAGACCCATATGATATAATACAGTACACAATCCATACTGAAATAGAACTTAAATATATTTTCTTACTGCCAACAATAATACTGCAAAAAGCTTGACAATATGAACCTATAAGTTCAGCAGTTTAGTTCATATAGAATCAAACCTCCATACCATACTGATATGGTTTAGGCCAGTACAATTTGGTGCAACAAACCTTGGTACAGACTCCAAATAGTAATCCAGAATATCTAAAGGACTAGAACCGAATCATTCAACTCATGACAGGTCAAATATAATTTAGACAAAAAACCTTCACCTTCATTACATTCATTGCCCAGGACAGAGTATCATCCCATCATACCATCAGTATAACAAAGCTTTTATCAGATTGCTTCTTGGTTTGATCCATAAGATATACCATTTGAAGCCCAAATAAATTTTTGTTACAACTGAAAATTTTATAGAGTACAATGCTGAGTAAATTTTGACCTAACAACATTTTCAGTCACTCGAAAAGGAAGCAAGATTTCAAGAAGTCTGAACTTCTGAAGGAAACAAATGGAAGACTCAGCAGCTCCATATGCCAACATAAAATTTGATTCCATCAGCAGTCTTGTCTAAAGAAAAAAAAAGATGACATGTGTTAAAAAAACAATGTAAACATGACAAATAAGAGGAATAGCCTTTGGCCAATCACTAATCCTTTTGCCAGTACCTTATCAAGCGTTATTATGGAGGAAGAATAATGTTGTATAGCATCTGCTGTCCCTTAGAAAATCGCAACCCAAAATAAGTAGCAATTCATAAGCCACACAAAATTCTTGCTGCCATTGATAGATATCATTAGCTTTTCTAACTAAAATAAATTTAGTCAAGAAGAAAGAAAAATTTGCAATTACACAAAACAAACATACCGCAGTCCTCTCCAAATGATAAACGAGCAGGAATTACAGTGCGAACCTGATCATTCAAGTATACAAACAGAATAAGAGACCAATCTTATTCCAAACAAATAAATTTGAAAACCTAAAAATAGCCATTGCATATCTACTAAGAATATAATAAGTCATGAAGAATCACCTTAGATATCCTCAAATCCCTTATTCCACCAACATAATCATGGATGATATGGTCCAAGGAGTCAAAGAGTAACCTGTTTTAAAAAATATATCAACATCATAACAAATCAGTTTTGCTGTCAACAGGCTTAAATTAGTATGTAAAATAGATTTGGAAGGCAAACTTATTCCACGTAAACTAATAGCACATCACATGAATTACCCATTAATGGTGAAATCTCTTTCCATGCAAATTTTCCAATGAACCAAGTCTTTTCCCACACAATTGGTAGACACTTGTCTTTCTTTGACATTTTTGTGTCTGGTTTCAAAGATAAGAAAATGGCAACTAAATTAGTTTCTAAAACACAAAAACAAGAAAGTTTTGCAATGTCAGAAGGTGCACAAACCTCGATAATGGAGCTTTTCTAATGAACAAGGCAGATCGGGAAATTGCACCATTTAATTTGAGTTCTATTAAATAGCCCTCTAATGGTTTATTGCTTATTGGTTTGAACTTTGAATATAAACAATGCATATATGTACTCAATATATTAATGATGAATGAAGAAAGAATATTAATTTCAGTCCCAAATCATTTTCATTTCAATTTGTAGCAGGTTGACCCATTCATGACACCCTCAAAGTCATACATTATGGCAAAAAGATGGCAACAACAATGAATCAAGAACAAATTTGAAATTCTCAGATATTTTAACAAGTTGTAGATAACTTAGTTTTTTGTAATGTTTGTAAGAATGATTTGGCCACATACTGAATATCTGATATGTTTAAAACTACTACATACTGTTAGTATAAACCTATCATACCACATTTTCTGCATGTGGGGAGAGGAGTATAAGTAGCAAGTGATCAAGATAATAAAAAAAATAAATGGTTGAAAGGAAAGAAGCTTTCCAACTTCTCATTTATTATGTAAAAGAAGACTATATATGCTAGCAGCCTTGTAGGTTTCATAGATCAAGTTTTTCTCTACTTAGCTTTTGTGATCAAGGATGGAGCAGACCATCCAACACAAGTCTGTTTCACTCCATTGCCAATGAAAATATAAGGCTTCTGCTGGTGATCAACACAAATTCGTTGAGCACTGAGATGGATGATAGCTTCTCTTAGCATTCATGTTATACAAATAGTTCCATCGGGATAATTGAAAGGAGCACATTACAGGTGTGCTCAGATATGAGAAATGTTGGGACCTGCCACAAAGGTAGTGTGGCTAACTGGTGTCCTAGCATTCAAAACACAGTTGAGCAATGAGCTATCAGTTACAATTTACAGGACTAAATGAAAGAATAAATTTCCTTTATGGCATTATTATATTCAGTCTGCTAAAGAATATATTTGCTTTTATCTGAGATCATTAGAGTAAATGAAGAATAATTATATTTATAATGCATTAAAACAAGAGTTACCCTTACATTTTGAATTTTAGGCTTTTTGACATGTTGGAGCCTCGACAACTTCATGACACTCCTCAACACTTCACACTATTAAATTATGTCATCATTACATGTCTACTTTTGGCAATTCTTTATGCAAGTTAGTTAGAGTAACTTATGAATTAGCTAACCTTTCTTCCATTTTGTGAACTAAAAGAGAAAAAGATCCAACTTATTAACTACTGTAGACAAATCAATACATATTTACACAAACATATACAACAAATAGACGTGCCCTCCTGTCTATTTTGTGTGAGATTTCTGGGCACTCGGACAATTGAGAACATGTCACATGTCTGAGTATCATTGACTTCAATTATTTCTATAATATCATTCTACACTGGATGACAGGCATTTGCTCTTCTGGGGGCTCATATGAAAAAAATGCCTCTTCCTAATAGGCTCGCATGATATTCTATCTTCACCTAAGGTTCTTGAAAGAAGCAAAAGTGGCCCATCAACCAAAAGATAAATGGATCATTTCACATAAAATAACTCAGAAATATTACTGCGGAAGCCCAAATCTACCATTTATTTGTTTAGTACTTATACCCATTATATCCCATGCAATGGAGGCAACAATGATTCGAGTCCCAAAGATCCTTGGCCTAAAAGAAAATTTCATTCAAGTTACAACAAAATATTTCCATGCCAGCTGTATTACTTTCTTTGCCATAGCATCCATCATGACTTCTGTTTCCATCTTCTTCTTCTACTACCTTTTTTTTTTTTTTCTTTTTGGGTTTGGGGGGGAGCGAGAAGCGGGGGCCGAGGGGAGGTGGTGGTTGTTAGGCAACATCTAAGGGAGGGACTACAACTCAGGTCTCTTGTATCAACACCAAGAAACATCACCAACTCAAAGCAGCTGGCAACCTCAGCATTCATCACTACCTATTAACTAATCACAATCATCCATTTATAAGTCCCACAACTGTTCATTCTAATCCAGATAATGGCAGTTGATAAACAAACCAAAGAGCAAAAAAAAAAGAAAAAAAAAGAAAAAGAAAGAAACTTAAACTTTTTTTGGCTTTTACGTTTTGCACAAGTTCTACTCATTTATAAGTCTCACAACTGTTAGGTTTTACCAACAGTCCATTTATAAGTTTTGCCAACTTAAACAAACTTCCAATTTATAAGTCTCCCAACTGCTAAATTTTGCCAACTAATGGCTATGCTAACAAAACTCAAGTTCTACTTCATCTTAATTCTAAGTCTGTTAAGTGTTACACAAATTATAAATCTCCTGTAACTATAAAATTCCCTACTAAGCGAGGAAGCCAATTGGCTGCCTTTAAGGCTGTCAGATGGTCTCTCATGAGGAGATGTTATTTTAGAAAATAGGGGGAAAAAAAAAATCATAAGATTCATCACTTCTTGATGATCCAACCAGATCTAATGCTCAACATGACCAAATATGCAACTTGATGGAGTTGCATTTATCAGATATTAATTTAGAATCAAATTGCTTGGAATCGTACAGCTAATCATGTAAACATTGATAGAAATCTAATTAATGTAACAGAAGTTGAGCACCTGTTGCATCAAAATCAACTTAATTGAATATTTACCAACGAAAAGAAGCTACAAATTTTGAGCATGAAAAGAAAGTAGATGAGTCAATTTCCAGCTTTACAGGCACACTAAAACCACAGCAAAGAACTTGTTGAATACCAGAACTTACCTATCCTGATGGATTCCATTTGGGATCGAACTCTGGACCTCAACTTGTAGCTATCGACGACAGTGCCATCAAATAAAAATGGGGGTTTGCCTTTCCATGGGATAGCCCTTAAATTTTCAACCATAAAGACAAAGGAGCTTACATCTTCCCCATTCATATTATATCAATTTGAATCTTGAAACACAGGAAACTTTTAATCAGAAAGGAAAAAAGAGAATAAACTGGAGAATCTCTGCAACTAGGAACTATCTGATCAAAGTTGATCGAGAGGCCAATTTGCATCTTGCCGAACGAAGGAAAGAACAAAAAAAGAACATATATTTTACTTGATGATGCTAAGTGCAAGAAATATATATCTCTATATATATATAAATCTCATGGTGATGCATCATATCAACTTTCCTTCTCTTTTTCGAATCTCTCGGCTTTCAAAACACGAGAACAAAAAAGACATAACAAACAACAAAATGTCTTGGAATATTTTGTTCCTAAAAAATCTGCATGTAGGCTACTCAAATTAAAAAAAGCAAGGTAAAAAAATCAAAGAAAATTGAACTCTCTAACGCAATCGATAATAGTCTGAAACCTAATTTCTAATCAACAAATCAAACCGTGGCCACAAACAAAGATTTCAAAGTAAACGGCACATCACAACTCCAAAGAGCGCTAAATGAAAGAGATTTTTACCTTCTTTCTCTTGCTCTTCTTCTCCTTCTTCTTGCTCTTCTTCTCCGGTGGTGGTGATTTGGAGCTTTCAAGAAAAAGAGATTTTTACCTTCGTTCCCTTGCTCTTCTTCTCCGGCGGTGATTTGGAGATTTCAAGAAAACCAAGCGATTAAACCTGGTCTCAAGTTCAGAGCATATTTATACTAACCTTCGGTCATATCATGCTACCACGTAGATAAATCGAACGGAGACACCGAGAGAGGTTTTTGGCAGCCTCCATTTTAACGCCCCCAGTTTTGATTTGTTTAAAGATTTTTTTTTGACATCAAAGATTTTTTTTCTCTTGATATCAGTTAAGTTTATCATACTAGAAAGAGAAGGATTTTTTAAATATATTAAAAAAAAAGAGCTGAATTTGAAAAAAAAAAACTCATCTTTCACTTCATAAATTAAACGCTTAAAAATTTAGAAAAAATTGCATAACGTTCTTTAATGAAGAACTTAATCAAAAAAAAAAAAAGTGAAAAGAGTATAAAATTTAAAAATTAATTCACAGATAGATAAGAAGAGATAATTTTAAATATACTATTTTAAAATTTATTTTATCATGATATATATCGAACTCGTTAATTTCAGAAGAACAGTCTCTTATGATTCTTTCTTACGTAATCAAGATGCTCGAACTTGAAAATCTTTTAAGAAGCCAAAGATTTTTCACTTGGTTTCGAATCAATACTATAATAAAATTTAATTAAATTTTATTAAAATAAATTTGAATTAAAAGAATTTATTATAGTAATTCAATGGAGTTACCGAGGTTTTTGGTAGCCTCCGTTTTGACGCCCCCGATTTTGATCTATTTAAAGATTCTTTTTCGATATCAAAGATTCTTTTCTTCATATATTGTTAAGTTTGTCGTTTTAAAAAGGAAAGGATTTTTTAAGTACATTTAAAAAAATAAGCTAGATTTGAAATTGCATGACGCCTGCTTTAAAGAACTCAATAAAAAGAAAGCGAAAAGAGCATAAAATTCTTTCATTAGGTAGCTTGAAAGAAATAAAAATTAATTCATAAATAGATAGGAAGAGATAATTTTAAATATATTATTTTAAAATTTATTTTATCATGATATAGATTGAACTCGTTAATTCGAGAAGAATAGTCTCTTATGACTCTTTTTTACGTAATCAAGTATAAAAATAATTTTTTTTACAAAGTTATCGATTGGTTATGCTTGAACTTGAAAATCTTTTAAGAAGCCAAAGATTTTTTACTTCGTTCCGAGTCAATACTATAATAAAATTTAATTCAATTTTATTAAAATAAATTTGAATTAAAAGAATTTATTATAGTAATTCAATGAGTTACCGAGATAGGTTTTGGTAGCCTCTGTTTTGACACTCCCGGTTTTGATCTATTTGACACTCCCGGTTTTGATCTATTTAAAGATTCTTTTTCGATATGAAAGATTTTTTTCTTTCAGATATCGTTAAGTTTGTGGTTTTAGAAAGGAAAGGATTTTTAAGTACATTTAAAAAACAAGCTGGATTTGAAAAAAAAAAAAAAAGAAACATCTTTCACTTTGAACGCTTGAAAATTTATGCCTGCTTTAAAGAAGAAGTCAACGAAAAAGAGAGTGAAAAGAGCATAAAATTCTTTCATTAGGTAACTTGAAAGAAATAAAAATTAATTCACAGATAGATAAGAAGAGATAATTTTAAATGTACTATTTTAAAATTCATTTTATCATGATATAGATGTGGATTTGTTAATTCTAGAAGAACAGTCTCATATGATTTTTTCTTTTATAATCAGATACAAAAATAATTTTTTTTTCATATTAAATAAAGTTATTGATTGGTTACGCTCAAACTTGAATTTTTTTTAAAAAACCAAAGATTTTTCTCTTCATTTCAAGCCAATACTATAATAAAATTAATTAAATTTAATTAAATTTTATCAAAATAAATTTGAATTGAAAAAATTTATTATAGTAATCTAATGGAGTCACCGAGATAGGTTTTTGGTAACTCCTGTTTTGACGCCTCCGATTTCAATTTGTTTAAAAATTTTTTTCCTTCCAATATCGGTTGAGTTTGTTTAGAAAGAAAAGGATTTTTACGTACATCTAAAAAAAGCTGAATTTTTCTTTTTAAAAACAGAAAGCTCATCTTTCGCTTCATCAATTGAACGCTTGAAAATTTTAGGAGAAGCTGCATGGCGTCTACTTTAAAGAATTCAAAGAAAGAAAGCGGAAAGAGCGCAAAATTTTTTTTCGATTAAGTAGCCTCGAATAAAATGAAGACTAATTCACAGGAAGAGATAATTTCAGACGTACTATTTTGAAATTTATTTGATCATAATGTAGGCTCGTCAATTCTAAAAGCACAGCATCATACGAGTCTTTCTTCCGTAATCAAGTATAAAAATAATTTTTAAACAAATTAAAGCTGGGGCATTAAAATGGAGGTTACCAAAAATCTATCTTGATGACTCTATTGGATTACTTTAATAAATTTTTTAATTTAAATTTATTTTAATAAATTTATTAAATTTTATTATAGTATTGACTCGACACGAAGTGAAATATCTTGGCTTCTTAAAAAAAATTTGAATAAGTTTGAGTGTAACCAATCAATAACTTTCTTTAATGTATAAAAAAAATTATTTTTATACTTGATTAGGAAAGAAAGTCATATGAGACTATTCTTCTAAAATTAACGAGTCCACATCTATATCATAATAAAATAAATTTTAAAATAGTACATTTGAAATTATCTCTTCCTATTTATCTATGAATTAATTTTTATTTCTTTTAAGCTACCTAATGAAAGAATTTTATATTTTTTTTGCTTTTCTTTTTTGTTGAGTTCTTTTTTAAAGCAAGCATCATGCAATTTCTCATAAATTTTCAAGCGTTCAATTTATGAAGTGAAAGATAAGTTTTTTTTTTTTTTTTTTTTAATCTAGCTTGTTTATTTTAAATATATTTAAAAAATCGTTCGCTTTCTAAAACGGCAAACTTAACCAATATCTGAAAGAAAAAAATCTTAGATATCAAAAAAAATTTTTAACAGATCAAAACTAGGAGCGTCAAAACGGAGGCTACCAAAAATCTATCTCGATGGCTCCATTAAATTATTATAATAAAATTTTTAAATTTAAATTTATTTAAATTCAATTTATTTTTTTAAATGTACTTAAAAAATCTTTTTCTTTCTAAAACGATAAACTTAACCGATATCAAGAGGAAAAAAATCTTTGATATCCGAAAAAAAATCTTTGATATCCGAAAAAAAATTTTAAACAAATCAAAACTGGGGTCGTCAAACCGGAGGCTACCAAAAACCTCTCTCGGTGACTCCATTTGATTTATCCACATGGCAGCATGATATGACCGAAGGTTAATATAAATATGCCCTGAACCTGAGACTAGGTTCAATCGGTTGGTTTTCTTGAAAACTCCAAATCACTGCCGGAGAAGAAGAGTAAGAGAAAGAAGGTAAAAATCTCTTTCATTTAGTGCTTTTTGGAGTTGTGATGTGCCGTCTACTTTGAAATCTTTGTAGCCTCGGTTTGGTTTGTTGATTAGAAATTAGGTTTCAGACTATGATCGATTGCGTTAGAGAGTTCGATTTTCTTTGATTTTTTTTACCTTGCTTTTTTTAATTTGAGTAGCCTACATGCAGATTTTTTAGGAACAAAATATTTCGAAACATTTTGTTGTTTGTTATGTCTTTTTTGTTCGCATATTTTGAAAGCCGAGAGATTCAGAAAAAGAAAAAAAAAAAGTTGATATGATGCATCGCCGTAAGATTTATATATATATATATATATATATATATATATTGCACTTAGCATCATCAAGTAAAATATCTGTTCTTTTTTGTTCTTTCTTTTGTTTTTTTGAACTTCAACTCTTCATTCGGCAAGGTGCAAATTGGCTTCTCGATCAACTTTTCTCCAGTTTATTCTCTTTTTTTCCCCTGCTTACATCTCAAGTAAGCAACTTGTGCTAAATGAACATTTTCTACTTATCTCCTTTCCAGATTAGTTTTCAGCGCATGGTCCAGAATCTAAGTTACAGCTCATCTTAATGTTATGATATTTTTAAACTGATATGCAAAATGCAGGCATTTGATTTGTCTTTACCTTTTAGATGGTAGTGCCTGTTAGACATTGTTTGCTTGTCAACTGGAGGTTAAATTCTGTTACTTTTAGCTTCTAAACAAACACCTAGAGTCATTATAATTAGAAGCATTAGTCACATCATAACCATGACCTCTTACTTTTTCTTGGTTGAACAGGAGGCTTGAGGATTTTTCTAATCCAAGTTTGTGTTCAAATTGGCCAAATTCACAAATAATGTTGTTGGACCCATGACTACCTGTTTTGTTGATTCCTAAGTTTCATCATATTTGATATCAACCACTCATCATATGGTTGTATTTAGATCAATTCAATTAGTCTGTCAAACCAAGTCAGCTCTGTAATTGTGTTACAATTTTAGTTAAGGTCATTTACTGATTCATTGAGATCTTACACATTCAGGTATTATATGCGGAGGATATGCACTTTGTCCTGTAAGATCATAACAGATGCATCTAGTAATTGTTGTCTCTTTCTAGTGTCCTTTTACGATGTGAAAAATCTACATGCTTTAGTCCTCCCTCTTCTTGAATTTTAACATCTAAATCTGTGTTCCTCAGTGTGAAATGGCCTACGCGAGAATCTGCTTCAGAAGCATGCACAGAAAATGAAGTATGTAAAAAGAGGCAGAGAATGAGTAGCATGAACGGCTGTTCCAGCGTTCCAGAGTAGGCTACTCGCTATCTTTATTTGCTTGAATATAGAAGGCTGCATCCGGATTTTCACGCTTAATATTCTCTGGTCTTTTCCTTTGCAGGTCAATCCAAAGCAGGCACAAATGGTGCCTCAAAATTACAACTCTTTCTGGCAAGAAGGGGGAAGTGCAAGAAACGAAGACTGAAGATGCGAGACAACTTAAACAAACCAGGAAGACCAATTTAAGATGAAGGACCCAAAAGGAGATCTTCTCAATTAAGATGAGAAGATGGTGCAATCAAAAAATGAAGAACTTGGAAATGTTGAGGTAAACGATGCTTTAAGAGATGTCTGAGGCGAGCAAGGATTCTCAAGGACAGCTTGTGGGATCAGTCTTATTTCTTAAAGGTCTGAACATGCCATCATTGAGACCAACAGAGACATCAACTGGACACGGAAGAGGGACTGGAATTTCATCAAAATGGGCAAGGTACCTCCAATATGGATATTTGATAAAGTGATTGGTGAATATCCAACACTTGTTAATTTTGCCAGAATGAGTCAGAAGGCTGTGAATAGGAGGCAATCTTTATATATTTATTTATTTATTTTACTTTTAGGAACCCATTTCTAGGCCACGATGTCTTCTGTGGATATGCTCTTGACCTGTTTTCCACTTTGTATTAACTTGTTTTTCTGTGTATCATATGTTTAAGAGAGGACAACTTCTTGTGGCAGTTGTATTTGTGAAGTGTGTTTGTTCATTGCTAACATTAGCTGTGGCTTCCCCCCAACCTTTCCAAAGGAAAAAAAAGAAAAAAAAAAAAAAAAAGAAAGAAAGAAAGAAAGAGCACCAATCTTGTGCCATATTTATTTAGACCTTTTAAAAGCATCCTGCTAGCAACCTGGGGCACTAAAGTTAATATTTGGATTTCTCATTCTGGCATAACCATCTAAATATATGCAGTAAGCATGAGCTCTAACATTGTTCTATTGCTATGAATTGGTACGTAACATGGTCAAATTCGAGGATTAATTCATTAATATATGTGGAGCTTTTAAAAATTTTTGTAGTCAATTCATATAAATATATTTTGAAGAATTGTAAGTTATAAATTTTACAAGCGCAACTATTAACTTTGTCTTTAATATTTAATTAGAAGTTGAAATTTTAATTTTTTTATTATGTAAAGTTGGCATTTATAAGAATAAAGAAGGTTTTTAAAACTGCTTTAATTCTTACGGTGTCAGATTTATAAGTCAAAAATATTGAAGAGAGTAATTAAACATAAGTTGAGATGTACTATAAAAATATGGAAGAATCAATTTAATTTTATATTAGAAAGGTTGATCATAAAATCTATTTTCCTCCTTATAAGATTAATGAAGATATATATAGCAAAAAAATAAGAACTTCATATGGTTTTATTGATTTAGAGAAAGCATATGATAGGATCTTTATAAAAATCTTATGGTGCATTATAAAAATTTTATAGTGGATGCTAGAAAAGAAGGAGTACTTATTAGATATATTAACATAATAAAAGATATATATGATAAGATAATTACTAGTAGAAGAACTTTCGTTTCTATTATAACAGGCTTATATCAGAGATCTGATTTTAATCCTTATCTTTTTACTTTAGTTATAAATGAACTTATTAGACATATTCAGGATGATATTTTATGGTGCATATTGTTTGCAGATGATATAATATTAATATAGAAATTAAGTCTAGAGTTAATTGTAAGTTAGAACTATGGCAAAATGTATTAGAATTTAAAGGTTTTAGGTTAAATAGAATAAAGATAAAACACATGGAATACAATTTTAGTATAATTAAAAATAAAAATGAATGTAGAGTATAAATTGGGGACCATGAAATTACTAAAAATGATCATTTTTGGTATTTAAGATTGATTATTCATAAGGAAGGGGAGATTAAGAATGATATTGTTCAAATGATTAAAGTAGGTTGGATAAAATAAAGAAGTACAATTGGAATATTATGTGATCGTAGAGTACCTGCTAAGTTGAGGAAAAGTTTTATAAGACAACCATTAAACCATCTATAGTTTATGATATAAAATGTTGGGCAGTTAGAAAAATATATGAATACGGTGGAAATGAAAATGTTAAGATGATGTGTGGTAATACAAAAAAATATAGAATAAGAAATAAAATCATTCCTATATCATAATTTTTACGATATAAGACCTCACTCAAAATAACTAGCCAAAAGTTATTATTTGAGGTTCTTAGCCCTACTTATCTCCTTAGCACATGTTTGAATAAGTTCTTATATGCTTTTCCATTGAATCCTAGCATCTATGCTAAGGGAAGAGTCAATCACGAATCGAATAACAAGCACCATGACTCACTCATTAGGACTGATCCTAGCATCTATGCTCTTCCTTTTAGGCTTCTTTTTTCTTTTTTTTTTTCTGAAATAAGACTGATCCTAAAGACCATTTTGCCAAAAATTCAGCCCCTCTTCTGTGTCCTGTTGATGTCTGTTGGTCTCCATTGATGGCATGTTCAGAATTTCTTATTCTCAAATAAAACAACTCCCTCAAGTTGTTCTTAAGAATCCTGGCGAGCCACAGATATTTCAGTATCATTGCCAAAAACCCTTAAAGCATCATTTATCATAACAAATCCAAACTTAATATTCTTGGGTCGCACCATCTGCTCATCTTTATTTTGAAGAAATCTCCTTTTGAACCATTTCTTGTAAAATTGGTCTTACTGGGATAAATGTTTTCACAACTTTGCATTTGTTTCTTGCACCTTCCCCTTCTTGCCAGAAAGAGTTGTAATTATGAGACACCATTGGTGCCTACCAGAGCATATTAAATGTGATTGACTAATAGCATTGCTCACAAACTTGACTCAAGTGGTGGTGATTGATTAATAGCATTGCTCTGCATTCTTTGGTCACATAACCACCTTACCCAAGCCCTTTTCTTGATTCGGCAGTAGAAGCACCCTACAAAACTTAGACCATACAAGACAGATGAAAAGATATTACTCCAAAAGGGATAATATAGGATTTGTGGTACCACCTTTGATGTACTTCCAAATCCTGGGTAGAAAGGGTGATGGACTAGAACATTATGAGAACAATTGGGTGGCATCAAAATTTATAAATCATGGCATTCTTCATTTCAATCTTAAAGGGGGGGAAAATATGAATTATTTGTCCAATCTAATACATTATCAAGAACCAATCCAGTTCTTGTTGTAGCATACTTCTTTTCATGTAGGGAAATGTTGAACTTGGACGTACATTTTTGCTTAGGCAGCTGGCATGGTCTTGCCATCTTAGAAGCCCCCAAATGGAGATGCACTCTTGGTAATATACATACAGGAATTGCTGCACATATTTTCTTCTGATATATTGATAAAGACAATACTAACATGCTCATGTTCTATTTCATGATTCAGATTGAACTTTTCTTCAAGGGATTCAGTGCTAGCAACCTTTCTAGCTTGTACAAATCTTTTCAACCTAATTGGTTGAGTAACTTCAGTTTTTTTTTTTTTTTAGGGGTAAGAAAATTCATTTCATCATAGATATATCATTATATGGATTCGGAAGGCTCTTATCTTTTTTTCTGCCTTATGCTGGAATAAATTTGATAAGGGGCACCTATTATGGAATAAATTATGTTGGACTAGATTATGGAGAGGAGAGTGGCAATGAGAATGCTAGAGATTGCACAATCCACGTTTATTAGAAGTAATAGGGCTCTTTACAAGTCGTATAACTTCAAGACATGACACAAATGCTTTCCATTTTCAAGTTATGTGATGGAAAAAGAGAGGCAAGGTTTCAAATACTAATACCACACCCCATACCAGTTTCCTATTGGAATTATACGGTATTGGATACTGACTGACCATTTATATTGGAACCTACTTCGCTGGTTCGACTAGGGAACAAAATTAACTGAACAAACCGTACCAAATTATATTTGATTTGACTCGGTTTTGGGTTGAACCGACCGGTTTGGTATAGTTTGGTTCGCCTTGATTAAAGCATTAGTGATGATCAACATCACTTCTAATGTTCAATATATATTTATAAGAATTCAAGCAAAATCCTAGTGTAAACAAAAAATTAATCCACTTCAATATTTAGAAAGAAATACAAAATTTTAGTTCTTACCTAGATCTAGTTCCAAAGCTCTAGAAGACGATTGTGGTACACAAAAAGTGAAAAAATGGGGGCACAAGACTAAACTCTATTTAGATTTAAATATTATATTAATCGCATAACTGCAAGTTATCGTACTTTCAATAAAATCTTAAAGGATGAGGCTATCTTTGACAACCCCCTCCTCAAAAAAAAAAAAAAAAAAAAAAGATTGGGTTATTTGAGCCACTTGGAGCCCTAATATTCATCAAGAAAATAATCAAAACCCATTATACTAAGACCCATTATTTAGGTTTTAAAAAATTTTCAACATTTCATGGAGGCCATGTTTGGTTCCTTGATGATTTTAACTAGAATATTTGAATCACTTTATCCGAAAGGGCTATTAACCAGGCAAACTAGTTGACCCAAGATTCACTGTGGACCCAAGTTCACTGTGTCCAAGCGTACTATCCCATGTCGAGCAAAGAGACACTATATTAACATGGTACTACTATTGGTCCGATATTAAAATTGCAAACCTTAATTTTATCCTCTCCTTAAATCCTCCCCAAAAAGTGATGATGATGACTATGATAATGATTTTAAAATCTTTAAAATCTAAGCATAAGAAAGATAGTTTTTATTTTTTTCTAGAACCCAAAAAGTACCTTTCAACATTAGGGCTATTCAATTGTCAAAAAGTTGTTTCGCAAAATCAATATGAATAAGACAAAAATAATAAACTTTTTTAGATTTATTTAGTTTGATTAGAAAACCAGCAGAGCCTTATTGGTAGTGATTCAATTCTTGATGGGATGGCAGTTAAGACGATTGATCTTGATTGTCCCATTCTATCCTATCTCAATCATAATACATTACCGTATCATTTTTAAATAGTATATTTTATCATAAAAATATAATTTTTAAAATTTAGATATATCTAAAAATTGAATAAAATATTAAAGATTTATAAATATTTTTTTAAGGAAAAAGTATCATAAATAAGTATTAAAATGTCTGACCGAATCAAGGATCACGATGATATCGAATGTAAAGTGTCTCATTTTGTAGTAAAATTTAAATATGTTTCTATCTTATGACATTTAAAATCTTTATACTGACAGTGTAAACCATGTACTTAGGCTCCTGAACTTTGGATGCTAATAGATCGGTACCAGAGTCCATAGCACATCAGCAGGCATTGAAGGGAATACCTGATCAATCCAATGTTAGTTTTTGTTGATCCATATTCTTCTAGAAAATATTTTTTTGTCCTATTAGTGCTCTTTCGCTAGTGCTAATAAATAGTTCTTTAAATCTTATAACAAGTGCGTTGGTCAATATTTTATTTAAACGCACATGAACGTGGGTCATATATTTCCATTGCAAGGTATTTAGGTTTATGCAAGTCAAGCCTAGTGCAACTCAAATATTTGCCTCCTCTTTAGAGAAGCCCTTAATAAAAGTGGTTGAAAGTCACCTCTTACAACTTGTAAAGTTGAAAGCAACAACAATATTTAGACCCTTTATGGTGGCTAGACACCTAACCCATTTAACCATTTAATAAAGAGAACATCAGCCTTCTTTCTTCCTAGCTTCTGCTGCCTAAACTTTCAAACAACCTTAGAGTAGAGAGAGTTGAATTAAGGCCAAGAGTCACAAAGAAACCAGTGAGAAGTAGAATGAGGACTTGAGAATTCATGCTAGCAAGTGTTTAGTTTTACATTGATTATGCACTAATTTAATCTTAAATATTCAAATACAAAGAGCTCAAATAATCTTTGGTGAGACTTTGGATTGTTACAAATAGTGTTAGAATCAACCTAGCTAGCCCATGTAGACTAGATTGATTGTAGTGTTTATAATTGTGATTAGATTGATTGGATTTAAATTTGGATCCCTAAGCGGTAACATCATCAAGACTTAAACAAGAGCTCGTGTTGGCAAGTGTTTAATTCCATATAGATAGTTCTTAAGCACCTATACATGATAGAGCTCAAGTAACATTTTCTTGACTAATGTTTTTAAGTGAAATCCTGTGTTATTATAGAAAAGAATTATGGTTTAGCTTTTAAATTTGAAAAGCTATTAAAATAGTAACTATTCTTATATAGTTAATGTTTTAATTATCTACTAATTTCTGAAATAATTTCTTGACTACTAATTTCTGAAATAAGTTCTTGAGTTCCTTGCCTATGACATTTCAAAAATGATTTCATTATAAAGTAACTCCAATAATTATTTCTTTGCATGAAAGTAAAACACATTCAATGATCATGTCAAAAATGGCTGAAAAAACAAAGGTATGAGCAGTATTGTAGTATTTTTTCGCATTGAGTGATACAGCTATACCAATACCATACTGTCCATATCAAAATGTACCGATCTACACCAAGTCATATCAATGAGTACCAGCCATACTAGTTGATACCAATAGTTTTTCCTTTTGAAATATGTTAGATTTGGTTCATATAACCCATATTTGTATCATTCTGTTATCGTACCATTTCTATGAAAAAATGAAATGAGGTTTAGTACCAACATTTAAAATCATGACATCCATCTTAGTCGAAAGCAAATTGATAATAGTATCATGATGTTGCTAACTTCTTCAAATTAATTGACAGATATTGACATAATACAAAAGAGAATCTAATTGCTGCAGAATTGTTGTTATTTCATCATCCATTGCCTTTTGAATTGTTGTTATTTCATCATCCATTGCCTTTTTCCATTCTTCCTTCACCACAGCTTCCTCAAAATCCTGAGGTTCATAACCAAAGAAAGCAAAGTGACAAGTGTTATAAATATCTTGCATGGACCAAACTTTCTTTGGTGGAGAATTTGTATCCATGGTTTCTAAGAAAGAGGGAGAATGAATGGAACTTGGTGAAGAAGAGGAGGCTTGTGATGTAGATGATGAAGTTTGTATTGATGATGAAGGAGTAGAATGAATTAAACTTGGAGATGTAGAAGGAATTTGTTGATGCTCTTCTTGTTTAGCTTGTGGCTCTATGAACTCATATGAGTTTGGCATTTGAGATGAGCTCTGTGTCCAATTCCAATTAATTTCTTCATCAAAAATTACATCTCTTGAGATGACAAGCTTCTTGGTTTTTGGATTGAACAACCTGTATCCTTTGGATTCATCACTATAACCAATAAAGATTAGTTTTTCTCCCTTTTCATCAAATTTCTCCCGGTACTGTGATGGAATGTGAGAATAAGCAATACAACCAAATACTTTAAGATGATGTACTGTTGGTTTTCTTTTGTGCCATGCTTCAAATGGAGTTTTGTTAAGCACTGCTTTTGTAGGAGATATATTAAGAATGTAAACAGCAGTATGCACACCTTCAGCCCAAAAATTATTTGGTAAGCCTTTTCCTTTCAACATGCTTCGGGCCATTTCCACAATGGTGCGATTTCTTCTTTCAGCAACTCCGTTTTGTTGAGAACTCATACGAACTGTGAGTTGTCTTTGGATACCATTTTGCTGGCAGTATTCCATGAATGGTTTGTAGATAAACTCTCCTCCTCGATCAGTTCGAAGAGTCTTGATTTGGAGTCCACTTTGTTTCTCAACTAGTACTTTGAATTGTAGAAAAATGGAGAAAGCTTCGGACTTGGCATACAAGAAGTAAACCCACATCATTCTTGTATAATCATCAACAAATAGAATGAAGTACCTTCGGTTGTTGTGTGATGGAGTTCTTGTGGGTCCACATATATCAGCATGAACAAGTTCAAAAGGTGCTTTGGTTCTCCATGAAGACTTTGGAAATGGTAGCTTGTGCATTTTTCCATATATGCAGCCTTCACATACTTGGCTTCTTTCTCCGATGGGAGGAAGACCAATCACCATATTTTTTGCTTGAGTAGATGCAGCCCCTTCATATTCAAGTGTCCATATCGAAGATGCCATAAAGTTGACATATTGATAGCTTCACTTTTGAATACAACTTCTTCAGATAACATGGTTAGAGGAAAAACCTTGTTTGTGCTCATGGGAACAGTAGCAATTAGATAGTTATTCCTTTTATCAAAAATTTTGCAGCTACTGTTATTAAAGTTGACAGTATATCCTTTTTGAGTAAGTTGCCCAATGCTTAGGAGGTTATGAGATAGATTTGGCACATAAAGAACATCATTAATAAGCCTTTTGGTACCTCCTTTGGTGAGAACTTCAATAGTTCCTTTGCCTTCAATAGTTTGGAGTTTGCCGTCTCCGAGCATGACTTGAGAAGAATAATTTTTGTCAAGTTGGACGAAGATCTTTTGATTCCCCGTCATGTGGTTGCTACACCCACTATCCAAGTACCATACATTTTGAGAATCTTCTTGGGCATTCATGCAAGAGAAGAGTTGTTGAATTTCTGCTTCATTTTTAGTAAAGTTGGCTTCATCATTACCATTCTTCTTTTGGTACCAACAGTCCCTTTGTGAATGATTGGGAATCTTGCACTTATTGCATCTGTATTGACAATCTTTTGAGTCATGGTTGTTCTTTTTGCAAACTCGGCATCGAGGATTAAAACCACCCGATTGTTGTTGGTTTGCTCCTCCTTGATTGTTGCCTTTTTCCTTCTTTTGGAATGGTCCTCCTTTGAACTTCTATTTAAAGTTCTTCTTTTCTGAGATGTTGAGCTTGGTTTGGAAGGCTTGCTCAAGAGGTTGAGAAGAAGACCTATTCATTCTTTCCTCATGAACTTGAAGAGAACTCATTAGTTCATTAAAAGTATAGGTAAAGAGATCTTTTGATTCTTCTATTGCAGTGACAACATGATCATATTTTATAGGAAGACTTCTAAGAACCTTTTGAACAACTTTTCTATCTTCAATAGTATCTCCAAGGCTTCTAATTTGATTAACAACTTCAGTAACTTTGGTAAGAAAACTTTGCATACCTTGTCCTTCTTTCATTTGCATGTTGTCAAAATCTCTCCAAAGTGATTGTAACTTTAGTGAGATGATTTTCTCATTACCTTGGAAACCTTCTTTGAGTATTTCCCAAGCTTGCTTTGCTTTCTTTGCTCCAAAAATTCTGGGGTAGATGGTTTGGCTTATCCCTTGTTGAATGTATCGAAGAGCACTTGCATCTTTCTTCACATTCTCCTTGTACTCCTTTTGTTGCTCTGTTGTCCATTTTGTTGTAGCATCTTGTGGTTGAGGTGGCTCTGCATATGAACCTTCGACTATATCCCAAAGGTCTTGGGAGATGAATATGGTTTGCATTTGACTACTCCAATAGTCATAATGCTCACCATTGAAGATAGGAACTTGATTAGAAGTGTAGGAGAACATGGTAGTTGATGAAGATGCCATCTTGACAAGTGCTTCAACTGTGCTCTGATACCAAATTTGTTGGAACAAGATGAAAAGATTTTGGAATAGGAGCAAAAGATATTTTCTTATTTTATAGACTTTTCTTCACACATACAACCTTGCCAGATACCTCCTTATATAGACATGAAGGATGACAATTTTAATGTCTTTGGATTACCAAAGACTCCTGGGAATACATGTATTTCTAATATTACCAAAGTGACTCTTTGGATTCCTAAGGTGACTCTTTGAATTACTAAAATGACTCTTTGGATTCCTAAGGTGACTCTTTGGATTCCTGAAAAGTCATTAATTGCAAATTACTTCCTAACAGAACCAACCTGGCCTAGGTTCTGAAATCTTACATCTCCTATACGATATCTGAAGTCTTTAGGAAAGTTCATAGGAGTTGAGAAAACTCATCAATAAGTATATTTTCAAACTGGAGCTCTTCCTTGTAATGGTTGCATTGCCTTCAAATCATGTTGTCTTATCTACTGTTAATGTGTTGAATGGTTTAAACAACTTTTGTATCTCTGTAATTTTTTTCCCCTCCAAGTAGCTTTATATATGCTTATGTTGATGATGCTGCGGGCTCATGTGATTCTTTGTTTTGTTTTAGGAAACTTGTTTATATTTCATGCTGTTGCTTTGTATTCATTGTTCGGTTCAAAGCTTGCTATCACTTTATAGGTACCGGGCTTAACGTTTTTTATTAAAACCTTCTTGTGATAGCTATTTGTCAGAACATGGGGGCTACAAACAGTTCAAAACTCATTGCAGCTCAGATCTGGAAATTATTGTTTCCATGAACTCATGGATTAAGCTTATTCATTTTTGGATTATCAGGAAAAATGAGGCGAAGCTTTCATATGCAATCCTATGTTGCTAGAATTATGTTTAACTTCTATCTGACTCCTCTTGATTTTACAAGAACGATCCAGGAAAACTCTGAATAGGAAGCAATGAATAGCATATCTGCCAGGTAGAGGTTAATTTGAAATGTTTTCTTTTGTGAGTTATGGTTGCGCCGTGGCTTTGAGATAAAGATGCAGAAATCCCTATAGTTTCTGAGAAGCTGATAAAAAATAAATAAATAGATAAATAAAAAGAGTTTTTAACTAGGAATTTGCAAAAACTTGGTGCTGCTTTTAGGAGAGAAAAAAAAAAAATCAAAAACATATTTTTGGTCCTCAAACTTTTGCTTAAAATTTGTTTGGTTTTTACACCTTTAATTGACTAATGTTTTAAGAATTGTGCCCTTTTAATATCCTATTGCATGGATCATGAATGTTCGATATGTTAGTGGCAAGTAAGATGCATGGTTTAGCCCTGCTAATAGATAAGGATTAGTCTGCAGCACCACTAAAAGTCAAAAATGATATTTTCTTTTTTGGGTGGAGCAATGTGAGGATTTTTCTTTTTAATAATATATTTTTAATAAGAGATGTGTTTAAGAGATGGGTTTTTTTAATCGTCACTTAAGAGATGGGTCTTTATTCACTTTAAATGACAATTTTCAGTCACATCGCCCCTTAAATAAAAATCCATCTCTTAGAGTAGATAAAGAAAAACCAATGTTAACTATTTTCAAGCCATGTGGGTGGCATGCAGATAAAACTAGATATCAAATCGAATGCCTCATGGAACACATTTGCAAATAAAGAAAAGAGAGAAGTGAATTTTAAGATGGATGACACCTTAGTTAACCAAAACTAAAATGATAACACAAAATGATGAACAATGCATTGCAAAGCGTAATGTTATCAATAGGTGGTCTACCACTCTTTAATAGAAAAGGCAAGCATCCCAATGCACCTAAAAGAAACAACTAAACTACAAAATATCTGACTCAGCTAGAAATGAGTGTAAGTCTCTACCTACAAAGAGGGGGAATTATGTATTGTAGTTTGTCATCAGCAATTTACACTCTTGTCCTGTAAACAAATTCCATACAAGCAGACATGAAAAATGAGGCCAAAGCTCAGGCTTAGAAGCATGGGGACCTACACCTACAAAACTTTATGAGAATAGTTAAGTTCATTCACGAGAGAAAGGATGGGTTTTTATGTAAGGGGAGATGCGATTGAAAATCATCACTTATGTAAGGGGAGATGTGATGATTTCTTGGTCTCCTTTTTTTTTTTTTTTCTTGTAGACATGATTTCTTTTTTTATGAAAAAAAAGGACTATGTCATCACTTGGATTGATGATTTCATAGAAGGTGAACTATCTCCAAATTTAGAGTGAATCCAAAAATCAAGTTGGCTACTTGGTTATCCTCCCATAAGACATGACCATAATAGAATTTCCTTATTGAAGATAAAAGATACTTCAATTGACGAAGTGTTGGGTGGCACTATTGGTTTCTCCAGCCAAGCAATCACAATTGATGAATCTTCCTCTAAAATGCAAATGTAATTTAGGTAATACTCAATAACTAATTTGGCTCCTCACCAAGTAGCCAATAACTCAAACTTTTCCTTCAGTTTTTGTCGATGACATAATCATTAGTGGAGATGATATTAGAAGCATTCATTAACTCAAACTTTTCCTTCAGTCTTCCTTTCACATGAAGGATCTTGGTGCCTTGACATATTTTCTGGGGTTAAAGATCAGTCTCCAATGCTGGCATCCATCTCTGTCAACAAAAATACACTTAGGATCTAATTCAACTTGCTCATCTCTCTGATGACAAAGTTGCTTATACACGCATGAAGATCAATACAAAATATAAAAAAAAAAGAGGGTGAACCTCTCTCAGAACCTACTCTCTATCGAAGAATAGTTTGGAGTCTCATCTATTTGACTATGACACCACCAGCATCTCCTATGTTATCCGAGTCCTTAGCTAGTTTGTATGTGATCCTAGCTAGATTCACTATAGTGCATTGCTTTAGGTTATCCAGTATTTATATAGTTCTATTGATCGTGGTTTGTTCTTTCCCTCAAACTCATCTCTTTCTTTATCAAGTTTTGTTGATGCTGATTCGGTGGGTTGCCCTAACTCTTAGCAGTCCATTACTAGATGGTGCATGTTCTTAGATGCATCATTAGTTTCATGGAAATGTAAGAAGCAAGATTGTATCTCCAAATCTTTCATAGAGGCTGAATATAGATCCATGTCAGCTGCATGTTTAGAAATTGTCTGGCTTCATCATCTCCTCACCAAATTTGGCATACAAATTACTACTTCTTGTCCTTTTTATGTTGATAATTCTAGTGTTATTCAAATTGTTACAAAACTAGTTTTTCATAAACGCACTAAGCATATTGAGGTATTGAGGTGGATTATCATTACATTTGAGATTTAGTTTAGACTCATATGATTTCCCCCACTAAAGCTAGTCGATCTCTTCACCAAAGCTATGGCTCACACTTCTCATCATTACCTTCTTTCCAAATTGATGCTTTCCTCCACCTAGTATCAATTTTTGAAGAGGAGGGGGAGGGGGGGCGCATAGGCGATAATCAAGAAATTCTAGTTAAGTGAATCATGTGACAATGCAATCAAAGTTTGATTGAGTAAATCATGGATTGATTAATGATAATTAAGGGATTCTGATTTGCTATATTTTCCTTAAATATAGTAAGCAATAATTTAAGGATTCTGAATTCTGACTTAGTGAATCATGAGAGATTGTAATCACATGCTGATTAAGCAAATTATAAAGATTGTAATCAAAAGCTAATTGGATAAATTATTGAGTGATTGGTGGAAATCAAGGGATTGTGATTTTTTTGTAATTTTCTAATGTATACATACAAAATAAGTATAAATACTTATAACCCTTGTACTTTAAAAGTGAAGAAAAATATAAGATTTCTTTGCTCATTTATTCTATTAGCTATTTCACATGCTTTTTTAATAAAAAGATATTTAGTGTTGGGCTCGGTTGAAAGAAGGGCTCTGATGGGTCCTAACCTGATATGAAAGAATACGAATGAATAAAAAAGTATCATAGATTGGCTCAAAAAAGTTACACGTAAGAGGGTTCATCAAAATTGACAAGTTCCCATCTGTATCATAATTAAATGAATTCCATAGTTATACACTTGAAATAATTTCTTCATATTCGACAGTGAATTGATCTTCGCTTCATTCTTAGGATCTAAGGCCATAAATTGGAAGAATTTTGTGTTCTTTCCATCTTTTTTTTGAGCTCTCCCTTCACATAGATGCATCTTTTTCGTTAAATTTTGCCAGTCGCTTTGTAGGTATTATGGTCACTACAAGAAAAAGCTTTTTTGGCAGCGGTCAAAACTGCTACTAAAAGTATGAAAAACTATTAAGGATACTTTTTCTAGCAGTGGTTGGCTGAGGTGTCGCCGAAAGTCTCATCGCTAATTATACAACAATACATTTTCTAACCGCTTGGAAAGTTACAATTTCAGCAACGATTTTTTATAAGAATTTAGCAGCACTTTACTTTCACTATAGAAACTTTTTCCAACAGTTACGAAATGCTGATAAAATTTTTTAATGATCATATATATTTAAATTAAAGATGTTTTTAGCTACACTAGTTAACTGTTGGTGAAACTATACCCTTTACCAGCAGGTTTAACCACTGGTAATACCTTTTTTTTTTTAATAATTGGATTACCTAGTAATTTTGGTGTGAGCATACTAAAAATCTATTTTTTATTTTTATTTTGAGATCACCTGATATATCAATATTCATCAAATATATTCAAATTATATTGCACCAATTAATAACTCATTATTAAACAAATGCAAAAAGATCATCAAATCAACATCACAAATACATGCACATCTAGATCCTTCATAAGAAACACCAATTAATAGCTCATGATTAAGCCAAATGTAAGAAGATCGTCAAATCAACATCCACAAATCCAAATACATGTGCATTGAATCCTTTATAAACCCAAAAATGTCACAAAAAATTTATAATACTTGATCCATGTACATAGAATATAACATTCAATTATAAACAAGATACTAAAAATCTTTATTGCAATTCCAATAAAAGTATCATGCGTCCCATGGTGGCAAGTGTCATGATTCACTTATCAACAAGTTCAATCTACAAAATAGAAGCACAGTATATAATTAACTTAAAAAATAGTAATCAATATATAGAAGTAAGATAAATTAGTAAAAATAAAAAATAAAAAATATTTTTCTTACAAAAAGTTGAGAGCCATGCAACTGTTGATTCAATGCATCACCTATTATCCTTTGAGATTCATTTGTCCTTATCAAAGGCTCCTTTTGTATTGTTACAACATTAATTGAAACCTCCCAAAATTCAGTCCCAAGAACAATAGGCCCTGCCGTCTTAGATGGATTTTTACTAATAAGAATTCCACGTGCCACCTTAGTTGTGTGGCCATTTAGAACTCTTCAAAATGTCTTCATTTCCTTCCTATAAATAGAGTATTCAATCAAATAATAAATAATAATATGAAATAAATAAATGCCAAAGTTTTAATGAAATCATATATAAGTGCTTGTGTTTAAATTATAATATAAAAATAAATTCATAAAAATTTATCTTAAGGGTATGAGCTTGTTGGGACCTTGCTCTCTTCTCTTGGTTTTTCTATAATTAAGTCAAGCAAGTGTTATGCATTATTAAATCATGACTCTACAAATAAGTAGAGCACATAACTATATAGGCTTGTAGTACCAAAATGACTGTACAATATGAATTAACTTTGACGAGCTGCTCTTTCCTGTTTCTAATTCAATGGGAATTGATGGTATGTTTAAGGTTGACAGTCCTTTGGAATGCTCAATAGAATAGTAGAGATCTTTTCTATATTACATTCTGTAAATAAATGTCATGTGACAGGGTCTCTCCTGTTTTCCCATGGAACGGGATGTCATGGGTACTTAACACTCTCTCCAGCACTAAAGGCCATGCCATATCTCGACATTTGGAATAGTAGAAAAGTGTGCTATTTCACTGGTATTTAAAACCTTAATTAAATGAATAGGTGGGTGTGTTAACAGAACTGATGCAGAATAACATTGCACCTACAAAGAGCATACTGAGTAGCTTAATTCATAGCGAATTTAACTCTGCTTGGTATGTCAGTAATTTTAGTAGTCACTGGTGTCTTATTTCAGAAATATATATATATATATATATACTTAAAATAGAGTATGGTATATGGTGAACTAGCACCTGACCATTTATTTCACTCTACACCAACTGAAATTGCATGTCATTTTAGTTGAAGATAAGCCATTGGTTATAATGTACCACATCTCAAGTCGAGCTTCCTTTCCCTAGGGTAGGCTATCATTGCTCTTTTATCATGAGTTGGATTGTTATTCCCCTAGCCAACAATACCAAGTAGTTATCTTTTTCTGTGTGGCATGCTAATTACCAAGGATGATCTTCACACTCCTAGCAAAACGTCATTTTTTTCAAATGATCGCTCTTCAGTGCTTGCCGAGGTGGAGTTTCTGATATGAGCGAACAATTTATAGACCTCAGCCTTGCTCATGTCACTCATTTGATGCAATGTGTGTAAAATTTAGCAATGTGTGTGAATGTGATTCATTTAGAAATCAAGATTTTTAGGTTGGATATGCTTGGAAATACTTAATAGACATCAAGTAATTAAAAAAAATTGCTAATGAGCCCTTATACTCATATTCAAAAGCTCAAGGCTGCAAATATTCAAAAGCAAACAATAATCTCATGCTTCATGTAAGCATTTGCCACATCCTGCTTAAATACAATCTCTTACTTGAACCCACATCATGCTTTGCAATCATCTCATGCTTCTCATCATCTGCCACCACATACTTTCATGGTAAGCAATAGCAGACAACCGGTTGTTTGATATGGTGGCTAGACACCTAGCCCATTTAACTATTTAATAAAGAGGAAGACGTCAAGCCTTCTTTCTATCCTTTAGTTGCCCTAACTTTCCAAAAACCCTAACTTTCCAACAACCATAGGGTAAAGAAAGTTACATTGAGGCTAAGAATTAAGAAGAAACTAGTGAGAAGTAGGACAAGGATGACTCGAAAGCTCAGATTAGCAAGTATTTAATTCTACATTGACTATGCACTAAATTAACCAACCTTTGACCAACCTTTGGCTACTTATATAGGATTAAAAAGCTAAAATAATACCTTATTTGCTAGCTTTTTTGGAGTGTCAGAACGAACTCAGTTCATAGCCCATGTTGACTAGATAACACTGCAAACGAACTCTTTTAGGATTGACCACAAGCCAATCATGGTATTTATAATTATGATTAAATTGGTTAAATTTGAATTTGAAACCAATAAAAATATCAAGATTTAAACAAGAGCCCATAATGACTAGTGTTTAATCCCATATAGATAGATTTTTGATACTTATACAAGATAAAAAGTTATTAAAATAGTAACCGTTCTTCTATAATTAACATTTTCTCTTGTGACCAAATATTTTTAATTAACTACTAATTTCTGAAATAATTTCTTAAGTTCCTTACCAATGACATTTCTCATTGAAATAAGGATTTCATTATAAGACAACTCCAAAAAATATTTCATTACATGAAACTAAAACTCTGTCCACCATGGTGTCAAAAATGACTTAAAAACAAAGGAATGATCAACATGTACCTCTCCATGCCAGGTTCAAACTCCAAATGGTAATCCAGAATATCAAAAGTACTAGAACTGAACCATTGAAACTCGTGACAAAACAAATATAATTCAAACAAGAAACCTTCACTTTGGTTATATTGCCCGGAAAAGCATCTTACCATCAGCATAACAGAGCTTTCATCATATAGCTTCTTAGTTAAATCCACAAGATATGCTGTTTGAAGCCCAAATAAATTTGTATTATAACTGAAAATTTTACAGATAGATTACAACATAAATTTTGACCTAACTGCATTTTCAGTCACTTGAAAAGCAAGCAAGATTTCAAGAAGCCTGAACTTCTGAAGGAAACAAATGCAAGACTCAAGAAATTTCCATATGCCAAAGCATAAAATTTGATTCCATCGGCGAGTCTTGTCAAAAGAAAAAAAAAAGATGACGTGTTAAAGAAACAATATAAACATGACAAATAAGAGGAATAGCCTTTGGCCAATCGCTAATCCTTTTGCAAGTACCTTATCAAGCATTATTATGGAGGAAGAATATGTTGTATAACATCTGCTGTCTCCTTAGAAAGTCGCAAACCAAGACAAGCGAGAATTCCTAGGCCGTGCAAAATTCTTGCTTTGTCATTGATAGATATCATTAGCTTTTCTAATTAAAATAAATTTAGTCAAGAAGAAAAATAATTTTGCAATGACTGAAAACAAACATACCACAAATCCTCTTCAAATGATAAATGAGCAGGAATTACAGTGCGAACCTGATCATTCAAGTATACAAGTAGAACAAGAGGCCAATCTTATTCCAAACAAATAAATTTGAAAACCTAAACATAACCATTGCATATCTACTAAGAATATAATACGTCACGAAGAATCACCTTAGATATCCTCAAATCCCTTATTCTACCAACATAATCATAGATGATATGCTCCAAGGGATCAAATAGCAACCTGTTTAAAAAAATATATCACCATCATAACAAATCAGTTTTGTTATCAACAGCAAACCCTAAATTAACTATGGTTATCAGATAACAATCTATGAGACTTAAATTAGTATGTAAAACAGATTTGAAAGGCAAACTTATTCCGCTTAAACTAATAGCACATCACATGAATTACCTACTAATAGCGAAATCTCTTTCCATGCAATTTTTCCAAAGAAATCAAGTCTTTCCCAACACAATTGGTAGACACTTGTCTTTCTTTGACATTTGTGTGTCTGGTTTCAAAGCTGCAAACCTAGCACATCAAGAATCCAAATGGCAACTAAATTAGGTTCTAAAATACAAAAATAACAAAGTTTTGCAGTGTCAGAAGATGCACAAACCTTGATAATGGAGCTTTTCTAATGAACAAGGCAATTCAGGAAATTGCACCATATAATTTGAGTTCTATTAAATAGCCCTCTAATCTGCACAAGAAAAGGTAATGGTCCAATTCTTTTTTCTTAAAAAATCAAATAGCATATTACATCAGCAATATCACTAAATAAACCAAAGGCTTGGAAACCTGTTCAAGGCAAGGCTAGCAGCAGGAATCACATCAAAGTCTTTTGGAGTTCTCTTTGTGAGCAGGTCCCTCACACACCCGCCAATAATATGTGATTCAACTCCTGCATGCAACATACCTCCGATAGTTTATTGCTTATTGGTTTGAACTTTGACTATAAACAATGCATACATGTACTCAATATATTAATTGATGAATGAAGAAAGAATATTAATTTCAGTCCCAAATCATTGTTCATTTGTCTCACTTTGTGTAGCAGGTTGACCCAATCATGACACCATTAAGGTCATACATTATGGAAAAAGGATGGCAACAACAATGAATCATGAACACATTTGAAATTCACAGATATTTTAACAAGTTGTAGATAACTTATTTTTTTGTAATGTTAGTAAGAATGATTTGACCAATGATACACTTAGTGGAAATTACATGACTTACAATACTTCATTGAATATCCTGATATGTTTAAAATTATTGCATACTGTTAGTATAAACCTATCATAGCACATTTCCGCATGTGGATAGAGGGGTATAAGTAGCAAGTGATCAAGATACTAAAAAAAATAAATGGTCGAAAGGAAAGAGGCTTTCCAACTTTTTGTTTATTATGTAAAAGAAGACTATACTTGGAGCCTTCTAGGTTTCATGGATCAAGTTTTTCTCCACTTAGCTTTTGTGGTCAAGGATGGAGCAGACCATCCAAAACAAGTTTGTTTCACTCCATTGCCAATGAAATAAGGCTTCTGCTGGTGATCAACACAAATTCGTTGAGCACTGAGTTGGATGATTGCTTGTCTTGACATCCATGTCATACAAATACTTCCATTGGGATAATTGAAAGGAGCACATTACAGGTATGCTCAAATATTGGAAATGTTGTGACCTGCCACAAAGGCAGTGTGGCTAGGCAATGCTCTAGCATTCCAAACACAATTGAGCAATGAACTATCCATTACAATTTATAGGACTGAATGGAAGAATAAATTTCCTTTATGGCTTTATTATATTCAGTCTGCTAAAAATTATATTTATAATGCATTAAAACAAAAGTTATCCCGACATTTTGAATTTTAGGCTTTTTGACATGTTGGAGTCTTGACAACTTCATGACACTCCTCAACACTTCACACTATTTAATTATAATGTCATCATTACATGTTGACTTTTGGCAATTCTTATGCAAGTTATTTAGAGTAACTTATCAATTAGCAAACTATTTTTTCCATTTTGTGAACTAGAAGAGCAATAAATTCAACTTATTAACTACTACAAACAAATCAATACATATTTACAAAAATATATACAAGAAATAGGCATGCCCTCCCATCTAATTTGTGTGAGATATTTCTAGATGCTCAGACAATTGAAACCATGTCACATGTCCGAGTATCATTGACTTAAATTATTTCTGTAATATCATTCTACACTGGATGGCGGGCATTTGCTGTTCTGGGGGCTCATATGAAAAAAATGCCTCTTCCTAGTAGGCTCGCATGATATTCTATCTTCACCTAAGGTTCTTGAAAGAAGCAAAAGTGACCCATCAACCAAATGATAAATGGATCATTCCACATAAAATATCTCTGAAATATTACTGCGGAAGCCCAAATCTACCATTTATTTGATTAGTACTTATACCCTTTATATCCCATGCAATGGAGGCAACAATGACTTGAGTCCCAAAGATCCCTTGCCTAAAAGAAAATTTCATTCAAGTTACAACAAAATATTTCCATGCCAGTTGTATTACTTTCTTTGCCATAGCATCCATCATGACTTTTGTTTCCATCTTCTTCTTCTACTACTTTTTCATTCTTTTTTTTTTTTTTTTTTTTCGGGTGGGGGTTAGGTTTTTTTGTTTTTTTTTTTTTTTCGGGTGGGGGGTGGGGGGTAGGAGAGGAGGGGGGGTTGTTAAGCAACATCCAAGGGAGGGACTACAACTCAGGTCTCTTGTATCAACCCCAAGAAACATCACCAACTCAAAGCAGCTGGCAAACTCAGCATCCATCACTACCTATTAACTAATCACAACCATCTATTTTTAAGTGCCACAACTGTTCATTCTAATCCAGATGATGGCAGACGATAAACAAACCAGAGAGCCAAAAAAAAAAAAAAAAAAAAAGAAAGAAACTTAAAACTTTTTGGTCTTTTAAGTTTTGCACAAGTTCTACTCATTTATAAGTCTCACAACTATTAGGTTTTACCAACAGTCCATTTATAAGTTTTGCCAACTTAAACAAACTTCCAATTTATAAGTCCCCCAACTGCTAAATTTTGCCAACTAATGGCTATGCTAACAAAGCTCAAGTTCTACTTCATCTTAATTCCATGTCTGTTAAGTGTTACACAGATTATAAATCTCCTGTAACTATAAAATTCCCTACTATGCGAGGAAGCCAATTGGCTGCCTTTAAGGTGGTCAGATGGTCTCTCATGAGGAGATGTTATTTTAGAAAATAGAGGGGGGGGGGGGGGGAATCATATGATTCATCACTTCTTGATGATCCAACCAGATCTAATGCTCAACATGACCAAATATGCAACTAGATTGAGTTGCATTCATCAGATATTAATTTAGAATCAAATTGCTTGGAATCGTACAGCTAATCATGTAAACTTTTGACAGAAATCTAATTAATGTAACAGAAGTTGAGCACCTATTGCATCAAAATCAACTTAATTGAATGTTTACCAACCAAAAGAAGCTACAAATTTTGAGCATGAAAAGAAAGTAGATGAGTCAATTTCCAGCTTTATAGGCACACTAAAACCACAGCAAAGAACTTGTTGAATACCAGAACTTACCTATCCTGATGGATTCCATTTGGGATCGAACTCTGGACCTCAACTTGTAGCTATCGACGACAGTGCCATCAAATAAAAATGGGGGTTTGCCTTTCCATGGGATAGCCCTTAAATTTTCAACCACAAAGACAAAGGAGCTTACATCTTCCCCATTCATATTATATCAATTTGAATCCTGAAACACAGGAAACTTTTTAATCAGAAAGGAAAAAAACTTTTTAATCAGAAAGGGAAAAAGAGAATAAACTGGAGAATCTCTGCAACTAGGAGCTATCTGATTAAAGTTGATCGAGAGGCCAATTTGCACCTTGCCGAATGAAGAGTTGAAGTTCAAAAAAAACTACACCGATCAAAAGAAAGAACAAAAAAAAAAAATAGATATTTTACTTGATGATGCTAAGTGCAAGAAATATATATATATATATATATATAAATCTTACGGCAATGCATCATATCAACTTTTCTTCTCTTTTCCGAATCTCTCAACTTCAAAAACACGAGAACAAAAAAATATAACAAACAACAAAATGTTCTGAAATATTTTGTTCCTAAAAAATCTGCATGTAGGCTACTCAAATTAAAAAAAAGCAAGGTAAAAAAAATCAAAGAAAATCAAACTCTCTAACGCAATCGATCATAGTCTGAAACCTAATTTCTAATCAACAAACCAAATCGTGGCCACAAAAATTTCAAAGTAGACGCCACATCACAACTCCAAAGAGCGCTAAATGAAAGAGATTTTTACCTTCTTTCTCTTGCTCTTCTTCTCCTTCTTCTTGCTCTTCTTCTCCGGCGATGACTCGGAGCTTTCAAGAAAACCAAGCGATTGAACCTGATCTCAAATTCAGGGCATATTTATATTAACCTTCGGTCATATCATGTTGCCACATGGATAAATCGAACGAAGTCACCCAAAGAGGTTTTTGGTAGCCTCCGGTTTGACGCCCTCGGTTTTGATTTATTTAAAGATTTTTTTCAGATATCAAAGATTTTTTTTTCTCTTGATTAAGTTTGTTGTTTTAGAAAGGAAGGAAAATTTTAAGTACATTTAAAAAAATAAGTTGAATTTAAATAAATTTAAATTTAAAAAAAATATTATAATAATTTAATGGAGCCATGGAGATAGATTTTTGGTAGCCTCCGTTTTGATGCCCCTAGTTTTGATCTGTTAAAAGATTTTTTTGATATCTAAGATTTTTTTCTTTCAGATATCGGTTAAGTTTGCCATTTTAGAAAGCAAAGGATTTTTTAAGTACATTTAAAATAAATAAGCTGGATTTAAAAAAAAAAAACCATCTTTCACTTCATAAATTCAACGCTTGAAAATTTAGAAAAAATTGCATGATGCTTGCTTTAAAAAAGAACTCAAAAAAAAGAAAGCGAAAAGAGCATAAAATTCTTTCATTAGGTAGCTTAAAAAAAATAAAAAATAATTTACAGATAAATAGAAAAAGATAATTCAAATATATTATTTTAAAATTTATTTTATCATGATATAGATGTGGACTTGTTAATTCTAGAAGAATAGTCTCATATGACTTTCTTTCCTAATCAACAATAAAACTAATTTTTTTTACACATTAAAGAAAGTTATTGATTGGTTACACTCAAACTTATTCAAATTTTTTTTAAGAAGCCAAGATATTTCACTTCGTGTCAAGTCAATACTATAATAAAATTTAATTAAATTTTATTAAAATAAATTTAAATTAAAAAATTTATTAAAGTAATCCAACGGAGTCATCTAGATAGATTTTTGGTAACCTCCATTTTAATGCCCCGACTTTAATTTGTTTAAAAATTATTTTTATACTTGATTACGGAAGAAAGACTCATATGAGGCTGTGCTTTTAGAATTGACGAGCCCACATTATGATAAAATAAATTTCAAAATAGTACGTTTGAAATTATCTCTTCCTGTGAATTAGTCTTCATTTTATTCGAGGCTACTTAATCAAAAAAAAATTTTGCGCGCTTTCCGCTTTCTTTCTGTGAGTTCTTTAAACTAGACGCCATGCAGCTTCTCCTAAAATTTTCAAGCGTTTAATTGATGAAGCGAAAGATGAGCTTTCTGTTAAAAAAAAAAAAAATCAGCTTTTTTTTAAAATGTACGTAAAAATCCTTTTCTTTCTAAAACGGCAAACTCAACCAGTATTGGAAGGAAAAAAAATTTTAAATAAATTAAAATCGGAGGTGTCAAAACAGAGGCTACCAAAAACCTATCTCGGTGACTCCATTGGATAACTATAATAATTTTTTTCGATTCAAATTTATTTTGATAAAATTTAATTAAATTTAATTAAATTTTATTATAGCATTGGCTTGGAATGAAGCGAAAAATCTTTGGTTTTTTAAAAAAATTTCAAGTTTAAGCGTAACCAATCAATAACTTTCTTTAATATGAAAAAAAAATTATTTTTGTACTTGATTACGAAAGAAAAAATCATATGAGACTGTTCTTCTAGAATTAACAAGTCCACATCTATATCATGATAAAATGAATTTTAAAATAGTACATTTGAAATTATCTCTTCCTATCTATCTATGAATTAATTTTTATTTCTTTCAAGTTGCCTAATGAAAGAATTTTATGCTCTTTTCGCTTTTTTTTTTTGAGTTCTTTTTTAAAGCAGGCGTCATGCAATTTTCCCTAAATTTTCAAGCATTCAATTTATGAAGTGAAAGATGAGGTTTTTTTTTTTTTTTTTCAAATCCAGCTTGTTTTTTTAAATGTACTTAAAAAATCCTTTCCTTTCTAAAACGACAAACTTAACGATATCTGAAAGAAAAAAAATCTTTGATATCGAAAAAGAATCTTTAAACAGATCAAAACCGTGAGAATCGAAACGGAGGCTACCAAAAATCTATCTCGGTGACTCCATTGAATTACTATAATAAATTCTTTTAATTCAAATTTATTTTAATAAAATTTAATTAAATTTTATTATAGTATTGACTCGGAACGAAGTGAAAAATCTTTGGCTTCTTAAAAGATTTTCAAGTTCGAGCATAACCAATCAATAACTTTGTAAAAAAAATTATTTTTGTACTTGATTACGTAAAAAAGAGCCATAAGAGACTGTTCTTCTCAAATTAACGAGTTCAATCTATATCATGATAAAATAAATTTTAAAATACTATATTTGAAATTATCTCTTCCTATCTATTTGTGAATTAATTTTTATTTCTTTCAAGCTACCTAATGAAAGAATTTTATGCTCTTTTCGCTTTCTTTTTGTTGAGTTCTTCTTTAAAGCAGGCGTCATGCAATTTCTCCTAAATTTTCAAGCATTCAATTTATGAAGTGAAAGATGGCTTTTTTTTTTTTTTTTTTTTTTTCTTTCAAATCCAGCTTATTTTTTTAAATGTATTTAAAAAATTCTTTCCTTTCTAAAACGACAAACTTAACGATAATATCAAAAAAAGAATCTTTAAATAGATCAAAACCAAGGGCGTCAAAACGAAGGCTACCAAAAACCTATCTCAATGACTCCATTGGATAACTATAATAAATTCTTTTAATTTAAATTTATTTTAATAAAGTTTAATTAAATTTAATTAAATTTTATTATAGTATTGACCTAGAACGAAATGAAAAATTTTTGGCTTCTTAAAAAATTTTCAAGTTTGAGCATAACCAATCAATAACTTTGTAAAAAATATTATTTTTGTACTTGATTATGGAAAAAAGAGTCATAAAAGACAATTCTTTTGGAATTGACGAGTTCAATCTATATCATGATAAAATAAATTTTAAAATAATATATTTAAAATTATTTCTTCTTATCTATTTGTGAATTAATTTTTATTTTTTTTAAGCTATCTAATGAAAGAATTTTATACTTTTTTTTATTGAGTTCTTCTTTAAAGTAGGCGTTATGCAATTTTTTTAAAATTTTTAAGCATTTAATTTATAAAGTGAAAGATGGGCTTTTTTTTTTCCTTAAATTCAGCTTGTTTTTTTAAATATATTTAAAAAATCCTTTCCTTTCTAGTACGACAAACTTAACCGATATTAGGAGAAAAAAAATCTTTGATATCAAAAAAAAATCTTTGATATCAAAAAAAAATCTTTAAACAAACCAAAACCGGGGCGTCAAAACGGAGACTACCAAAAACCTCTCTCGGTGTCTCCGTAAAACCTCTCTCGGTGTCTCCGTTCGATTTATCCACGTGGCAGCATGATATGACCGAAGGTTAATATAAATATGCCCTGATCTGAGACCAGGTTCAATCGCTTGGTTTTCTTGAAAGCTCCAAGTCACCGCCGGAGAAGAAGAGCAAGAGAAAGAAGGTAAAAATCTCTTTCATTTAGCACTCTTTGGAGTTGTGATGTGCCGTCTACTTTGAAATCTTTGTGGCTACGGTTTGGTTTGTTAATTAGAAATTAGGTTTCAGACTATTATCGATTGCGTTAGAGAGTTCAATTTTCTTTGATTTTTTTACCTTGCTTTTTTTAATTTGAGTAGCCTACATGCAGATTTTTTAGGAACAAAATATTCCAGGACATTTTGTTGTTTGTTATGTCTTTTTTGTTCTCGTGTTTTGGAAGCCGAGAGATTCGAAAAGAGAAGAAAAGTTGATATGATGCATCGCCGTAAGATTTATATATATATATATATATATTTCTTGCACTTAGCATCATCAAGTAAAATATCTGTTCTTTTTTTTGTTCTTTCTTTTGATCGGTGTAGTTTTTTTGAAGTTCAACTCTTCGTTGGGCAAGGTGCAAATTGGCCTCTCGATCAACTTTGATCAGATAGTTCCTAGTTGCAGAGATTCTCCAGTTTATTCTCTTTTTTTCTTTCTGATTAAAAGTTTCCTGTGTTTTAGGATTCAAATTGATATAATATGAATGGGGAAGATGTAAGCTCCTTTGTCTTTATGGTTGAAAATTTGATTTTTAAACATTTTGATTTCTAACATGCCTTGCCTTTTTTAATCATCATACAATAGGCCTATATCAATATATGAAATCAAATACCTGAACCTCAATCAAGAGGTGCTCCATTCTTAGATACGCATGCCACCAAATGATACCTATCCATTTTATGAAACGATAGGCTCTTAAAAGAAAACAAATCTAGAGGCGTTCAAACAGAGCGACCAGAAACAACTTAGAAAACCCACACACACATTGCGTAAACATTTTGGTTTCTAACATGCCTTGCCTTTATTAATCATCATACAATAGGCCTATATCAATCCATATGAAATCAAATACCTGAACCTCAATCAAGAGGTGCTCCATTCTTAGATACGCATGCCACCAAATGATATTTATCCATTTTATGAAACGATAGGCTCTTTAAAGATAGGCTCTTTAAAGAAAATAAAACTAGAGGCGTTCAAATAGGGCATGCCACCAAATGATATCTATCCATTTTATGAAACGATAAACAAAACTAGAGGCGTTCAAACAGGGCGACCAGAAACAACTTAAAAAACCCATCGCACACATTGCATGACAGTTGAATATCATTGAATATGCCCCCGTTTTCTGAAACAATAGGCTCAACAAATATCTTAAAAAAAAATCTTTGAAAAAAAATAAAACTAGAGTCGTCCAAATAGGACTAACAGAGATAACTTCGAAAACCCACCAGCCGGATATCACCGAATATACCCGGATATCACCGAATATGCCCATGATGTCTATCCATTTTCTAAAATAATAGGCTCAACCAATATCTTAATAAAAATCTTTAAAAAATTAAAACTAGAGGCATCCAAATCAGGCTACCAAAAACAACTTCGAACCCACTGCATACATCACGTAACAGCTGGATATCGCCGAATATGCCTATATAAATTTGCTTTCAGACTACCTTCGAATGTAAGGTTTTTCTCAAAGAGTCAAAATCACCGTTGGAGAAGAAGGGCAAGAGGAAGGTAAAAATCTCATTTATTTGGTGTTCTTTCGTCCCTTGTTCTGATTATATATATATATATATATATATATATATATTAAGTTCTAATGTGAAATCTAATTTGAAATTTTTGTGGCCTCCAGTTATAAACATTAGATTCGGATGGGTTGTGGTGTGATTGGTTGCATTGCATGGTCCAATTTTTTTTTGATTTTGTATCTTGCTTTTTGAAATTTGAGTAGCCTATATTCTGGAACATTTATTTGTTTGAAAGTCAGAGGGATTTGGAAAAGAGAAGAAAAGTCTAAGAGATTTTTTTACCCCTACCCTTACAATCAATTAAAACACCTATTCTTTCTTTTTGTTCTTTCTTTTGATCGGTGTAGTTTTATTGAACTTTAAATCTTCGTTCAGCAAGGTGCAGTGATTTAGGTATCAAATAGTCAGTGATTTGATTTCAATCTTCTAAGATCAGCTCTCTGCATTCTAAAGAGAAAAGGCATGACGAAAATTTTTTAACGAGGTTTTCTGTCATCATCATGTTGTATATAATTCAAAATCGTTGTGGGCATTCTATACCTAAATGGTTCTATTTTTTTTTTTCAAAAAAAATTACTGTATAATTTGGTGTTAAATTTCTCCCTTTTGTGAACCTCGTATGATAAGATAGTGGACAAGTAGCCTGGAAGGAAAAGAATCAGTACCATTTTATGGGTGAAGTGCCCGGAAAGAATTTTTGAGCACTAACCTTTTTTTTTTTTTTTTAAGGGCCGTTTATTTGTTTTTAGGTTAGTTTTGCGGCGTTCTATTATTATTTAACATGAACAACGCCAAATCAATTTGAGGTACTCTAGCTTTTAAATAAAGAAGGTATCTAGTTTTTACCCAGTGGATCAATAATGCAACGGCTTTCGTAAGGTTAGCATGTTAATGGAGGTTTAGTGCAAATGCAATTATCAACCATCTTTTATGATTCGTAATAAATGAGAGAACATCTGGTAGCCACTAGATGCTGAGGTTAAGATAACCATTTCATTTTTTAAGACAAAACAATAATTTGAAAATCCATAAAGGTGCATGGCGTGATGTGTTTGTCAATGCCGCTACTCTTCAAGAAAAAATTTCATAGTCGTGCATCCTAAATCTGTTTCATGCAGTGAAATTTAATGTGTCAAGTATTGTACTATTTATGGTTCTCAGTCTTTGAAAATATGATGAAAAACAATCTTGATCTCATATTGGAGTAAAAATTTAGTCTAGTCTGACAATATATTCAGTCTTAATCTCTTATTTGTGCATGTGATAGATGTATGGCAGTAAAAATTGAGAATTTCAGTTATTTCTGTCATTCTGGCTAAAATTTTGCTCATCTAAATTTTAGGATTCAAATCAAATATGCTTAAGAAAAGTCGACCTGCTCATGCTTATGTGGTGGATTTTGGTGAAAATTTAAGTGCCAAAATATGGAAAGACAAGCCACCTGATTTTTATGCGGGCACTATTGGCAGTGGCTGCATATTTGAGTTTCAGGGTCCGATCCCAAAATAATGAAAGGTAAGATTGGGTGATCAACACATGATTTAAGCTTTTTGTCATGCCTATAAAATCTATCATTTTGGTCATTTTAGCTTTTATTTTTTTGATAAGAACTACAAATTTTGTCATATCATTTTAGCCTTCTAAATGTACAATGTTGCAACATCTTGTTTTTATTAATCACTTTAGCTGGTATTATGTAATTTTTTTATAAATTCTGAAAACATTTTGTGTCAAATATGCAAGAAGTGTGATTTAATCAATTTTGGCTTGGTAAGTGTCGAGATAAAATCATCCTTCCATCCCAAATATTAAGACGGGATGAGAGGGCGGCATGTCCCACGCTATGAGAAAATCGTGATGGCTTCACCCCATGAAATTTAAAACCTTGATCTCATGTTTAACCTCTTAGAATGGAACAGGCAGAAAATCAATGAATTTAACAGAAAAAGGACCTAAAGGAAAAAAGTTAAGTAAATCTATTTAGACCTTACCTAAATACAAATTGCAACATTGCTTCATTTATGCAAAACACTACCATTAGATTAAATAATACCAATTAGATTGTTATCAGATCCAAAATTACTGTATTTAAGTCCTTTAACGTCTAGGAGTCATCTAAAGGCACATGTGTATTTGTTAGAAGCTTCTGATTGCACTATAGTCATCTAAAGGCATGTCCCATTCTGAATTTGTTACTATCAAATTCCTCAGAAACTATGAAACTACTAATTGAGTGCTACTAATAGAGTGCAGGGCTAGCTTGGAAAATCTTGTTCTCTTCAATTGGAACCCTATAAATACCGTATGTACTAGTTTTTAACCAGTGCTTTGCACGATTACTTATATTTAAAAAAATAAAACTTATTTATTTTAAAAATTTGCTCAAATATTTAACACAAAAGAAATTTTAAAGGATCTAAAATGCTCTAATATATTGTATATTTATATGTATGAAATATCATTTATCTTGGGATACATAATTTGTTTGAAAGATAACGGTTTGGATGTATAATGAGTAGATAATATATAAAGATAACAATTAGGATATATAATAAGTAGATAATATATGAAGGACTTGAGAATTAAAGTGTCCGCTTTCATATGCACAGTTTTGACAGCTAAGATTGATCCATTTGCACATTTGAAGGGAAGGATAAATTAGAGTGAAATCCTAAAAGAATCATTCAAGATATTAAAAGAACCATTCCTCCTTCCTTTATCAATGGCCTTATTTTTAATTTTATTTTAACTTATGATATAATTTTTATTTTTTTAATTATATAAAAAATAAAAAAGGGAAGGAGACACGTGATAACAAATTGAAATGTAATCGGAGGTACACAAAATGTTCATAGAGAATGACTAAAAAATGATTAACATAAAAACTTGATGAAGTATGGAAAAGAGGTTAGAATTTGTTTGGTTCCTCTTCTTTCAAGCTTTTCATAATTTTTTTTCCCTCCAAAACCAAGAGGGCCAAATCCATATCAAAGAAGCTAAAAATCTTTTAAAGGTTTCTCCTTTTGTGTGAATGATATAATTTTCCTTTGCTCCTTTTATTTCAGTTCTATGCTCAATTTTTTATTTATTTATTAGTTTATGGGTTTAAGAACATATTTCTATTTATTTTCTCTTTCTTTCGGTCTATGCTTCTATATTCTTTTGCTCAACACTTATATAAATAGAATTTTACAGTGCTAGAGCTTACCCTCGGCAGCGATATACTGGATTGCATCGCTGCCTTCACTTGCCACCAATGGCTGAGGGTCTTCGCCGTCGCCAACATCCTCCTCCACCACCCCACCACCAACCCTTCCCTACATGGCCATTATGACATCCTCTTCCGGCACCATCCTCCCGCCGCTGTGTATCACCTCGTGCAGGCTACTTTCTCGATCTCACTTGCGAGGATACAGGGGCACATGACCAGAGGGACGTTGGTAGGGCCACTGACGGCGACGTTCAACAACCTGAAGCTCCATTGGCCGCGGGTGGTAGTGGCACCATGGTGGAGGATGAGGAGGTAGCTAAGGAAGAAGTGAAGCCGAGCGGCGTGGAAGCAAGCATGTTAGTCTGCGGCATGCCCAATGGACCCCATCTATTTCCGCACCATGACATAGTTTTGTGGACGTAAGCAACCTCGTCTCGCACTCCCCACCCTCCTCCCACCATCATGCATCACCTCGCGCAGGCTACTTTCTCGATCTCACTTACGGGGATACAGGGGCACATGATCGAAGGGACGTTGGTAGGGCCACTGACGGCGATGGAGTTCTCTTGGCTACTGGTGGTAGTGGTGGTGGTAGTGGTGCCACAGTGGAGGATTAGAAGGCAGCTAGGGAAGAGGTGAAGCCGAGCAGCATGGAAGCAAGCGTGTTAGCTTGCATCATGCCCAATGGATCCCATCCATTTCTGCACCATGACATGGTTTTATGGATGTAACCAACCTCGTCTCGCACACCCCACCCTCCTCCCCCTCACTACTGAGTGCGTCTGAGACCATATATCCATCTTACTTTCTTTTCTTAAGAAGACAAAAGAAAGATAGTTGGAAAGAGAGATAGAGGGTGAGGGTAGTTTGTTTTTAGGAGAAGTAAAGGAAACAAATGGTATGTTTCTCTTATTAATTTTTTACCTTTGTTTTGCTAAAGAGAAAAGACATGGATAAATGTTGTCGTTTCTCTTACCATTTGATGTTTGTTAGCAGTGATTGGTGCTCTCTCTCGCTCTTCTCATGTTACTTTGAAATGATCAATGGTTTTGTTTTTTCTTATTTATTTTGTTTTCTTCCTTGTGGTACTGCTATATAGTTAATACATGAATGATTACACGTATAAAGCTTCACTTATTGTAGCATTAGGAGGACCTGAAACTTATCCATTGCTTTGGGCTAGATGAGAGAGGGGTTGTTTTCATTTGTTTTTTCCTTTCTTCTCTCTTTTTCTTTTGTACAGTTGAAAAAGTATCACAAAAATGCAAGGATGAGGCATTGCATAGTTGCAGTAGGGCATGGCTTATTATTTTCTTTGATCCAAAGTGAAGGGGGAAGGGAGAAAATAGATTGCCGTCCTTTTCTTTTTGACAAATAAAGGGCGTTAATGGAGAGAAGAAAGATTTGACACAAGAAAATTATGTATCTTTCCGCCGTTAACTTGCTGTTACTTTTTCTTGTAATGGAAAGTCTCTGGAATTTGTTACTTTACCTTGACTCTATAGCTCTTGTGGGATCCATGAATATACTTTGCTGCAATATCCGATGAGTTGAGCTGACGATTTGTATAAAAACTAGGGAAGAGGGGAAGATACGCTGCATTAAATTAGAGTGAGACATGCCGCATTCAATCAGAGCTCAATCGAGAAACGGAGTTGAAGCTTTGCTTTATATATATATAATAGATAGATTTCATTATTTTGCGCATAGGATGTTGGTTATAATATTATTGTTGTGCTAGTTCCATGCTTGCTAACTTCATAACCAAGAAAGAGGATGTTGATTTCAGACAATGGCCGACTATCTCTCATGAATTTACTTGCTGACTATGATCATGGCTTTAGAGCCTTAGGGTGCTGACTCTCCTAGATTATCCTCTAATTATTCTTTTTTCCTTTTCTTTCTAATTTACACTTTCACATATCCCTATTTTTTACTCTTCCACCTTATTCTATTTCTTTTACCTAATTATCTTGTATTGTGCACTTAAAAATTATCATTTGGTTGAAAACTTCACTTGTACCATAGTTTGAGACCGTCTTATTGTACTTGCTGCATTATGTCCTTTAACCTTGGTTTCATAGTATTTGTGTGTGTGTATTCACGGGCACCAATAATTGATTACTTGTCCTTGCATGACCTTTCTCACTTTAATAACTGGTTTGGTAGTGTAGCAAGATCTGTTTTCATCAGAAAATTTTCTCCTCATGTTTCCCTTCTCATGTATTTTATTGATGATCAAATTATCTTTTTTTTTTAGCAGAATCTATACGTTTCTATCTTCCTTTGATGGACAAAAGTCTTTGGAATAATTATTCGGTTTTGTTAATACCAATTGATACATATTTTGTAAAGAAAAATGTTAGATCAGTTTTCATCTGGTCAATTTAAAATTATCTTCTCCTTCTGCATTGTTATATTTTATAATATATAAATATATATATATATATATATGTATATACTCATACTGGGAGACAGTTATTTTCTAAACTTTCTGCTGAAAATTTCTTGCAGAATTGTTAGTACTACGAAATTAGGCTGCCGCGGGAAAGAAGTTGGTGAATGTTGCCCTTGGTGGATGACGCCTTGGCATACCTGATCAAGTTTGGAATTTCGTGAATTATTTTTGGTCACTTGTGTATCTAGAATGCTGGGTTCACCTTCGGCAGCTCACGAAATTATGCCAGTTCACACCCTAAACAACATCTATTGTTGTTCTGTATTAATTGTAACTCCTGTGCCTTTTGTCTCTTGTCATGTCTATGCTATGTGTAGACTTCCGAATGTTTTGTTCTGACAAAGAGTTATTTTTAAAGGTTTTAACATTTTGTCGATTATGCTGCAGCCATCATTTCTTTAGAGATGCTTGCAATACAAGATACAGACAAAGCATAGACACATGTTTTTATTTCGTTATATAGTCTTTTTTTTTTTTTTAGGCTTTCAATATATCCTTTTGTTATAGGGCCTGTTCTTGCTTGCTTTATGGTGGGCCCAAAGTTTTGGCCAATAATCACCAGCAGGTATGAAAAGCAGTTTGTCTTGAACATATTGTAGTAGAAAGAGATATACATGTAACTGCCACTGTGAGGAATTTGAAGATTTGATTTGGAGCAGCAATGTTGCATGCTTTCCAATTAGTAATAATTGAAATCAGAATTCAGCAGATAAGCCTCTTAGGCCTAGGGGTTTTGGGAGGGGAAAAGGGAATGGAAACATTTTGTAAAGTTATCATAAGCGGAGCAGAAGAGTAATCCATTTTTGATAAATCCATTAGGAGGAGGGCAAGCTAATTCAAGAGAATCAATGCAAAAATTAAATTATTTTCAAATTGTTAAAACTCTTAGAAATTTCTAATGTATCTATTTGTGGTTCATTACTGTTGCTAGCTGATTTGCATGTATCCACGAATTGTTATATATCCATGGACTATGGAGCTAAGAGAAGCAATTAATGCGTGCTTAAGAAAGAAAACAAAGAAAAAATTCTAAGTAAATGCAATGAAAAGATTCTAAGTAAATGCAATGTTGTGAAAGGCAATGGGCACTCGAAGAGGTAGATAAGAATGTGATCTTTCTTCTCCATTATGTGATATATTTTCTTATTTTTTTTGAAAATAATAATAATAATAGAAACAACAACAACAAATCCTTAATTCCAAACTACGGTGAGTTGGCTACATGAATACTTCTTTCCATTCTGTTCGGTTTAGAGCCGAACATTTTATAAGAGATAAAAGATATCGAGTCTTTCTTATTATATAAAAATGTCTAAATTATATAAATTGTTCTTCTCTTAATATGTTCTTAATCAGTGTGGCCTCCACCTTTTGTATAAATCACTTTTTTTTTATTTTATCTTTTCTTGTATTATCATACATCTTTCTTAATACTCTGATTTCGATTGTACTCATATTGTGTACATGTTCTTTTCGAACTGCCCAATATTTTGTATTATAAGGTACAGCTGGTCTTATAATTGTCTTATAAAATTCTTTTTAATTTAGCAAGTATCATATGATCTTAGAGTACTCCCATTACTATTTTTCACCTAATATCTTTTGAGAGGTGGCTTTTTTTATTTTATATAAATGAATGTTTTCTTTTTGCTAAATTATTAATTATATTGGTAGAGCAATATAAAGGAAAGATGGTCTCATACACAATGGATGGTTGAAGGGAGAGCAGGAAAACAATGAAGTAAGATGACACATTCATTTGGTCAAGCAAAGATAATGGGCATGCACATGATCATGCATGTGTTTTTATAGCTTACATAAAGTCAATTTCTCATATCTAAAAACCTAAGAGGCTCCATGTTAAGGTACATGGTAGTATTACTTTGAGCAAACAAAAATTTCAGGGCCTTGAATGCAAGAAGAAAAGAAAAGGCAATATCATCTCTACTCCAATGCTAAAACTATGGTAAATGAGCATGTGTGTTAGATAATATTACTCTTAGAAAGGAAAATAAGCTGCATGTTTCTTGTTAATAATATATGTTCCAACATTTGAGGTTCTTACTGACTGTACTTTGATTACATTATAGATACCATGCTGGAAGGTTCATTTCTTCATGAGACCTACTCTTCTTCCATCTTGGCAAGAAGCTATTGTGCCTTGGTTTTATATGCATAACATATTGTGCTATTTAATTATACATGTCCTAATGAGTGAGTCATGGTGCTTGTTATCCGATTCCTGATTGACTCTTCCCTTTATTTAATTATACATGTCCTAATGAGTGAGTCATGGTGCTTGTTATTCGATTCCTGATTGACTCTTCCCTCAGCATAGATGCTAGGACTCAATGGGAGAGCATATAAGAACTTATGCAAGCTTGTACTTAATCTCATATTGGTTATGTGCTAAGGAGATAAGTAGGGCTAAGGACCTCAAGTAATAACTTTTGGCTAATCTTTTTGAGTGAGGTCCTATGTCATCAAAATTATGATGTTTGTACTTTAAATCCTACTATGTCCCTGTTCATGTGGGCATACCACATGAAGGGGAATTTGACAAGTCATGATTGTCAAAGATGGAAACTAGGCAACTTTTGAAACCATGAACCAAGAAAAAGAATGAAATAAAAAGTTTGAAACATACCTCTCCTTTATTTTCTAGATCCAGGCTGTTTTTGCTTCTTGGTACAACATTCTGCTGTCTTTGTTGATGTCTGATATCCCCTCACACTTGACTTTATTTCACCCTCCATCTCTTCCTTTATTTCTTGTTCACTTGCTTATTTTGTTAGTGATATAGCTCCAGTTTGGTATTGGATTTTAGTTTGTTCCACTTGGTTTTCTTTAGCATACTCCATTGAGGCGGATGAGAAGATATTCCAAATTACTTGGAGCTGTAAAGATTCAATGAGATCATACTTAGAGCTAGAAGGTTATCAAATAATTCCAGATGGTTGGCCTTTCAAGCTTTTTTGAGAGGTTGAAGAACCAACCTGGCCTAGGTTCTGAAATCTTACATCTCCTATACGATATCTGAAGTCTTTAGGAAAGTTCATAGGAGTTGAGAAAACTCATCAATAAGTATATTTTCAAACTGGAGCTCTTCCTTGTAATGGTTGCATTGCCTTCAAATCATGTTGTCTTATCTACTGTTAATGTGTTGAATGGTTTAAACAACTTTTGTATCTCTGTAATTTTTTTCCCCTCCAAGTAGCTTTATATATGCTTATGTTGATGATGTTGCGGGCTCATGTGATTCTTTGTTTTGTTTTAGGAAACTTGTTTATATTTCATGCTGTTGCTTTGTATTCATTGTTCGGTTCAGAGCTTGCTATCACTTTATAGGTACCGGGCTTAACGTTTTTTATTAAAACCTTCTTGTGACAGCTATTTATCAGAACATGGGGGCTACAAACAGTTCAAAACTCATTGCAGCTCTGATCTGGAAATTATTGTTCCCATCAACTCATGGATTAAGCTTATTCATTTTTGGATTATCAGGAAAAAAGAGGCGAAGCTTTCATATGCAATCCTATGTTGCTAGAATTATGTTTAACTTCTATCTGACTCCTCTTGATTTTACAAGAACGATCCAGGAAAACTGTGAATAGGAAGCAATGAATAGCCACTCATTGGCCTTGTTTCCTGTATTCAGATAACATGTATTATGTCTCGTATGTATGAGAAAAAAAAGTTTATTTTTTGCAGTTATACTTGTTAATCATGCTGGTACATCTGTCACAATGGTTGTGCAGAAAAAGAAATTTATGACAGTCGTTCTTTGAGCCATGCTATCCTGATTTCCATATTAGATTTTTTTTTAAAAGCATGTCATTTCCCTAATGAATTATGTGATGTTATATGTTGGAGAAATCACAGTAATTTCTTGTTGAAATCAATTACTAATTTACCAAAAAAATAATTGTGGCTGTAAGCATATCTGCCAGGTGGAGGTTAATTTGAAATGTTTTCTTTTGTGAATTATAGGTGTCCTGTGGCTTTGAGATAAAGATGCAGAAATCCCTAGAGTTTCTGAGAGGCTGATAAAAATAAATAAATAAATAAATAAAAAGAGTTTTTAACTAGGAATTTTCAAAAACTTGGTGCTGCTTTTAGGAGAGAAAAAAGAAAATCAAAAATATATTTTTGGTCCTCAAACTTTAATTGACTAATGTTTTAAGAATTGTGCCCTTTTGATATCCTGTTGCATGGATCATGAATGTTCGATATGTTAGAGTGGCAAGCAAGATGCATGGTTTAGTCCTGCTAATAGATAAGGATTAGTTTGCAGCGCTACTAAAAGTCAAAAATGATATTTTCTTTTTTAGGTGGAGCAAAATGAGGATTTTTCTTTTTAATAATATATTTTTAATAAGAGATGCGTTTAAGAGATGGGTTTTTTTAATCGTCACTTAAGAGATGGGTCTTTATTCACTTTAAGTGACAATTTCAATCACATCGCCCCATAAATAAAAACCCATCTCTTAGAGTAGATAAAGAAAAACCAAAGTTAACTATTTTCAAGCCATGTAGGTGGCATGTAGATAAAACTAGATATCAAATTGAATGCCTCATGGAACACATTTGCAAATAAAGAAAAGAGAGAAGTGAATTTTAAGATGGATGACACCTTAGTTAACCAAAACTAAAATGATAACACAAAATGATGAACGGTGCATTGCAAAGCATAATGTTATCAATAGGTGGTCCACCACTCTTTAACAGAAAGGCAAGCATTCCAATGCACCTAAAAGAAATGACTAAACCACAAAATCTCTGACTCAGCTAGAAATGAGTGTAAGTCTCTACCTACAAAGAGGGGGAAGCATGTATTGTAGTTTGTCATCAGCAATTTACGCCCTTGTCCTGAGGCCAAAGCTTAGGCTTAGAAGCAGGGAGACCTACACCTGCAAAACTTTATGAGAATAGTTAAGTTCATTCACGAGAGAAAGGATGGGTTTTTATGTAAGGGGAGATGCGATTGAAAATCATCACTTATGTAAGGGGAGATGTGATGATTTCTTGGTCTCCATTTTTTTTTTTTTCTTGTAGACATGATTTCTTTTTTTTTGAAAAAAAAGGACTACGTCGTCACTTGGATTGATGATTTCATAGAAGGTGAACTGTCTCTAAATTTAGAGTGAATCCAAAAATCAAGTTGGCTGCTTGGTTATCCTCCCATAAGACATGACTGCAATAGAATTTCCTTATTGAAGATAAAAGATACTTCAATTGACGAAGTGTTGGGTGGCACTATTGGTTTCTCCAGTCAGCCAAGCAATCACAATTGATGAATCTTCCTCTAAAATGCAAATGTAATTTAGGTAATACTCGATAGCTAATTTGGCTCCCCACCAAGTAGCCGATAACTCAAACTTTTCCTTCAATTTTTGTTGATGACATAATCATTAGTGGAGATGATGTTAAAAGCATTCATTAACTCAAACTTTTCCTTCAGTCTTCTTTTCACATGAAGGATCTTGGTGCCTTGACATATTTTCTAGGGTTAAAGATCAGTTTCTCCAATGCTGGCATCCATCTCTGTCAACGAAAATACACTTAGGATCTAATTCAACTTGCTCATCTCTTTGATGACAAAGTTGCTTATACACGCATGAAGATCAATACAAAATATAAAAAGAAAGAGGATTAACCTCTCTCAGAACTTACTTTCTATCGGAGAATAGTTTAGAGTCTCATCTATTTGACTATGGCACCACCAGACATCTCCTCTGCTATCCGAGTCCTTATCTAGTTTGTATGTGATCCTAGCTAGATTCACTATAGTGCGTTGCTTTAGGTTATCCAATATTATATAGTTCTATTGATCGTGGTTTGTTCTTTCCCTCAAACTCATCTCATTCTTTATCAAGTTTTGTTGATGCTGATTCGGTGGGTTGCCCTAACTCTTGTTTATTAGTTTACATGGAAAGAGATTTGTTATGATTCGGTGGTGCAACCTTCCAGTCTAACCTGATCCTCCCATCACTCTTAAGCCACCCACTCGTGTAGATGCATGACAACTTCATCCCCAGGGTACAACAGTGAGCAAAGCATGCGTGCACGGTTGCCAAACCTTCTATCCTTAAGGCGTGACTTGGAATTTGATTCAACTGCAAAACAATAACTGTAGGCATTATTATATTTAAATATATAGCAATGGCTGTAGGTTTCACTATATTTAAATATATGATGTGGGATTACTAATCATTCTTTGAAATTTGTATCTTTTAATTAAAAGGCATTAATTTTTTTCAATGAAGATATTTGAATTCTCTTTTTACCACAAGCCCTTTTTTACCTACTCAAAAGTCCAAAGCGAGCCTCATGACGAGAGGAATGGATTTGGTTGAGAGATGGCTCTGAAAGGAAGACGAGACTTCACACCCCACCCACATCAAGACCGAGAGATGATTGCCAAAGATTTTATAAAACATGTGTTTCCCACTCCCACAGGTAAAGATGACGAAGGGATCGACCTAGCGTCATAAAATCCACTGAAATGGTCAGCCTACGGGCATCGTACCATATCGGTATGATCCGTTGCCGGATACGGATTATACGAGCATGGCCCATCAATGTTGGAAGCTCGGTCTGGTACGATCCATAAGCTTTGAATTGAGCTTATGATCCTGATCCATATGTCGACCCAGGCATCGATCCATATAACATTTTTAATATTAAATTTTAAAAAATTATATATATATATATATATTTCTCTTATAGATGGATAAATGATTTACCGTAGTCGCATCTTCTTATTCTTACTCCTTATTTATTTGTTCGAAGGAAGACTTCTTCAATTTTCTAATCTTCATTTTTATCTTTTATTTGACATAATCCGAACCCTAAGTTGTTGGCTCAGTAGGCCAACTTACTAAACAAATTCTTTATCAAATTTGCATGGAAAGAGATTTCACCATTAATGGGTAATTCATGTGATGTTCTATTAGTTTACATGGAATAAGTTTGCCTTCCAAGTCTATTTTACATACTAATTTAAGCCTGTTGACAGCAAAACTGATTTGTTATGATGTTGATATATTTTTTAAAACAGGTTACTCTTTGACTCCTTGGACCATATCATCCATGATTATGTTGGTGGAATAAGGGATTTGAGGATATCTAAGGTGATTCTTCATGACTTATTATATTCTTAGTAGATATGCAATGACTATTTTTAGGTTTTCAAATTTATTTGTTTGGAATAAGATTGGTCTCTTATTCTGTTTGTATACTTGAATGATTAGGTTCGCACTGTAATTCCTGCTCGTTTATCATTTGGAGAGGACTGCGGTATGTTTGTTTTGTGTAATTGCAAATTTTTCTTTCTTCTTGACTAAATTTATTTTAGTTAGAAAAGCTAATGATATCTATCAATGGCAGCAAGAATTTTGCGTGGCTTATGAATTGCTACTTATTTTGGATTGCG
>JACVBY030000021.1:0-40212 GCA_017589505.3 Metroxylon sagu
GGAAAATATCTAAGAAAAGGTGGTCGTGGGTTTCTTGGGTACAGGTCAAAGACCTTCGGCGAGAAGAACATAAGTTGGAGCATATCCCAAAGTGTTGCCTCGAGAGTTTCCCGATGTCTTTCCGAAGGAATTGACCGAATTACCCCCGATCGAGAAGTCGTAGTTCACCGTTCATTTAGCCCCTAGCATTGGACTTATATCCAAGGCTCCTCACCGCATGGCCCCAACCGAGCTAAAGGAGTTAAAATGTCAGCTTGCAGAGCTTTTGGACTCGGGGATTTATCGGGGACCCAAGGTGTCTCTCCTCGGGGTGCTCTAGTATTATTTGTTAAAAAGAAGGATGGTAGTCTTTTACGGCTCGCATTGATTACCGAGAAATTGGCTAATCAAGGCAATAAAGTGCGGGAACAAGTACCCTTTTCGTCGAGGATTGATGATCTATTTCAGATCAACTCCAAGGAGCCCAAGTATGCCCTCAAAATTGATCTTCGATCGTGTGGCACCATCGCCTTAAGATAAAAAGCTTCGAGGATCTTTTTAAGACCTGCATTCAGAACTCCGTATGGCCATTATGAGTTCTTGGTGATGCCGTTTGGGTTAACTAATGCCCCGACAAAGCATTTATGGACTTGATGCACATGGATCTTTTAAACCATACCTAGACTGGCTTAGTAGTGGTCTTCATTGATGATATCTTCGATACATATTCTAAAAGTCATTTGGAGCATGAAGATCACTTCTAAGGATTATTCTCGCGTACTCTTCGGAAGAAGAAACTTTATGTCAAGCTACAGTAATGTGACTTCGGATGAGCCAAATATCCTTTCTTGGGTCATATCATATCCAAAGATGGCATATATCTCAGTAGACCCTAAAAAGATTGCAGGCTATCGTGGAAGCATGGTGTCGGCCTTCCAATGTAAATGGGAAGTCGTAAGTTTCTTCGGGACTGGCCGATTATTACTCGGGCAGGCAGTATTTGCGGTAGAAGGCTTTTCCTTCTTGCATTGCTTTACCTCTCCGACTCGCTTAACCCAAAAGCGAGCAAAGTTTGTTCGCGTAGGAGTGTGAGAGAAGGTTTCCATAGAGCTTAAGCGCGCCCGGTATCAAATTTCCCCTATCCTTACCCTCTTCCATCTACATCCGGAGGATATACTCCTTTATTTGCATCGACGCCTCTCGGAAAGGGATTGGGAGGTGTCTTCTGAGTGCGTAATGGAAAGGTGGTATAGCGTCTATGCCTTTCACGTTAGGTCAAGCCTTATGCAGCGCAACTATCCTACTCATAAACATGGAGTTGGCCGCCATGATCTTTGCTTCTAAAAATTTGGGCGGCATTATCTATATGGGGAGACTCGTGATGTGTATGGGGCTGTACTCCATCAAAGTTTGAAATACATCTTCACTCAAAAGGAGCTAAACTTAGAGGCAAGAGGAGGTGGCCGGAGCTACTAAAGGATTATGACCCGAGCTCCTCGCATTATCACTCGGTGGAAGGCCAATGTAGTAGCCGATGCCTTAAGCAGCAAAAGCCCTCCTCGTAAAGCTAGCTTCCATAATTACTGCCGTCACATTCGATATAAAGAGACCTTGAAAAGTTGGAGGCTTGGTTTGCAAGTGCAGCGGTCTCGATGGGCTTTTTTTGCAACACTCTGTACTTCTAGCCAACCCTCGATTGGACAAGATTAACGTCTTTCCCTAGAAAGAAGATTTGGAACCGCAAAAGATTAAAGAAGTCATATACGGTACGTGGGTTCGTAATGAATTCAAAATAATGGAGGATGGATCCCCGAGATTTAATAGTAGGCTTTCAGGTGCCAAATGTAAAGGATTTAAGGGGGCCAAAATTTTGAGGGAGGCTCACTACTCTCCCTATATTGTACACCCTGTGAGGCACCAAAATGTACAAAGACCTACGAAAAAATTTTTGATGAAAAGAGGTGAAAGGAGAGACTGCCAAATATGCGGCCAAGTGCTTAGTGTGACAATAAGTAACGGCTGTACATCAACGGCGTACGGGACTTCTTCGGGCCTCTAATGATTCCCTCAAAGGGAAATGAGAAAAGATCACTATGGATTTTGTGACAGATTTGCCCAAAACTCTCAGAAGCAATGATGCGGTCTGGGTCATTGTTGATAGATTGACAAAGTCAGCCCATTTCCTACCGTTCAGAGTTGGGGTCTCTAGTGAGAGATTGGCCACCATGTACATTGAGCAGATCGTGAGGCTTCATGGTGTCCCCGAGTCGATTGTGTCAGATCGGGATACCAGGTTTGTGTCCCAGTTTTGGAAGAGTCTTCATAGGGCTCTGGGGACCAAACTGAACTTCAAAGACAACTTTTCCACCCCCGTACGTATGGACAATTCTACCGAGAGGACCATACAAATCTTAGAGGACATGTAGCAAGCTTGTGTGATGGACTTGGGTGGTGCTTGGGACAACTACCTACCATTGGTAGAGTTTGCTTACAACAACAGTTACCAAGCTAGTATTAGGATGGCTCCATTTGAAGCTCTGTATGGTTGGAAATACAGATCTCCCTTGTGTTGGAATTATGTGGAGGAAAGAAAATTGTTGGGCCCTGAGCTGATTCAACAAACAGTAGAAAAAGTACAGCTGATTAAAGAAAGACTCCGGATAGCTCAGAGCCGACAGAAGAGCTTTGCTGATGTAAGAAGAATGGAGCTGGAATTTTAGGTTGGAGAACATGTCTTCTTAAGGGTATCACCAACCAAAGATGTGATGAGGTTTGGGCTTAGAGGAAAATTGAGTCCACGATACATTGGGCCATTTGAGATCTTGAGCAGAGTGGGGGAAGTGGCTTATAGCCTGACATTACCTCCTGCACTCTCTGAGGTACATAATATATTCCATGTCTCTATGTTGAGGAAGCACATTCCCGAATTTTGTACCATGTGAAAGAAATGGAGCCCATACAGTTGAAAAAGAATTTGACATATGAAGAGTATCCTATACGTATTGTGGACCACAAAGATCAAGTTCGGAGACGGGGTAGCATTCCCTATATTAAGGTTCAGTGGAGTAATCATTCTGAACGGGAGGCTACGTGGGAACTTGAAGAGGAAATAAAGAAGAAATATCCTCATCTATTTGTATCTGAGTATATATATATATATATATATATATATATGTACAAAAGAGTATCTACCGTTGTAATTTGATCAGAAAGATAAATAAAGCTTGTAATTTCCAATTTGGGTCTCAAAAGCTTTATTTCGGATGTATATTAATTTTGAGGCCGAAAATTTTATAAGGAGGGGAGGATGTAAACCCCTCGATCGTAAAAAATATTTTTTTAATAAAACTTATTAGCGTGGGTGCGCGACACTCGACGCGCTGCATGTGCGCCAGCACGCGCACCCACGCGCGGGCACGTGAGCACAAGAGAGGACTCAGCCCTCCCCTCGCTGAAGAAAAAGGGAGAGAAGGGGACCGTGCCAGTCCCCTCCGTCTCCTTTACCCTCGCTGTCCGTCGCCGCTGTCGCCGCTCCGCTCGTCCCTGCCGCCTCGCTGCCGACAGGTAACCCCCCCTCACCGGCGAGGACAGAGGAGAGAGAGAGTGAGAGTGGTAGAGAGAGAGGGAGAGGGCCGCTGGAGGGCTCCTCCCCTAATGCGGGAGCCGAACCGGCTCCCATGCTTGGTTCGAGCCTCGGTGGCGTGCCCGCCGGCTCACCGAGCCCGATCTCCGTGCGGCAACCCCCACCGGCACAGGGCGGCGTCCGGTGGGATCCGACCGACCGTGCCGCCGACAAGGGGAAAGAGGGGAGGGCCACCGGATGGCCCTCCCCAAACAATTGGTTCGGGCTCGGCGGCGTGCCCATCGGCTCGCCGGGCCTGTGCTCCGGCCGGCGACCCCCACCGGTGCCAAGGCGGCGTTCGGCGGGGTCCGACCGGCCAGCAAGCGTGGCCGACCGTGCCGCCGCCAAAGTAGGGGGAAGAGGGAGGGAGAGGGTCGAACGGCCCTCCCCCGACGCGGGAGCCAAACCGGCTCTCGCGTTGGTTCCGGGCCCGACGGTGCGCCCACTTGCTCGCCGAGGCCCGGGCTCTGGCGGGCGGCCCCCACCGGTGCCGGGGCAGCGTCCGATGGGGTCCGGGCAGCCGATGGTGGCCGGCCCGTGCGCGCGGCCCGGCAACGAGAAGGGGAACAGGGGAAGAAGAAAAAAAAAGAAAGAAAAGGGAAAGGAAAAGGGGGTGGCCGACGGCAGCGGCCGGCCTGGGGCCAGTCATCGGCAATCAAGTGACCCCCGGGGAGGACCGGCGGCGGCCCCAGGCTGTCGGCCATTCTCAGCCCTCCCCTGGTTCAGGTGAACCAGGAGTGGGAAAGGAAAAAGAAAGAGGACTGGGCCGGGTTCGGCCCAGTCCAGTTAGCCAATTTAGGCCTAATTTTTGGGCTCCATATTGAGCCGGACCCAATAAAAGAAAAATAGGATTTTGATCAGCTTGGATCCTAGTTTGTCATGGATTTTTTATTTCCCCATTTAGGCTTCTATATTTAAAGATCTTCAAGCCCCAAGTTGGGCCCAGGATTAGATTGGGTCGAGTGTAGGAGTCAGTTTGACATCCTAAATTTAAAATTTAAAAATCTAAAAAATTATGTTGTAGGTACCCAGAGGTCCATATAGCTGATTTACACCTTGAGATTAGCGTTGAGAGGTAAGTAAGCTAGTTATAATGATTTTCATAAATCATTATTAAATTATGCCATTATTGAAATAATAAAATTTATTTATAGTATTATTTAATAAATGGTAATTATGGTACCACATTCATGCAAATGAATTATTTGACTTGATTATTACAAATTTTTGTAATATAATTGATATTTTATATGTGCAATTGGTTATAGACATGATTACTTGAAATTATCAATTTGGTAAAATATGAAAAGTATATTGATTATATGTTTGCAATAATGCATATACATGATATTTGTGAATGTGCTATTATATGTCATCACGGTCCACATGATATGTTACATGACTTTGGGACCCACCTTCATAGGGAGAATATGTGAAGAAGACACATCCTTGGGATGTGCTGTGATAGGATATGACATTATATGCTAAATTACTCCAGCACCCTTCCTCCACTGGGGGCGTACAGGGAGATTACATCCTTAAGATGTTTTGTTACGTGGACGTGGGACATTAGTATAAAATGAGATTTATAGTGATTTGGAATTGAAATGGTATTTTGAAATATTATTACATAATATTTGCTTCCAATTTATTTAAGCATGAGATTTGCATAATTCTATAATATGAGGAAATGTTTTTAAATTTGAAAGCATGACATGTATTTGATTCGTTAAAATTCTAATTTGCTATATTATGTTACAGTAGGCTTACTTACTGAGTGTGAGCTCATTTAAATCTTACAATATTTTTTCGGAGGCACAAAATTATCAAGGGCAACAACAGGGGTAATCGTGAGCTTAATGATGTAAATAGAATACATTTTGTTATATGTAACCCCAATTGGAATTATTTTGAATTTTTGGTTTGTTGCCCAATATTACAAAATTTGTAATATGGAGGATTCAAATTTTGTATGACATATAGTTATTACCCCTCCTTGTTTTTAATGATACTGTACTGGATGTCTTGCATGCTTAGCATGCGGTGAGTTGTCACCCCTGGGCCACCACCACTGGATCTGGGGTGTGACACTCCTTCAAAAGGCGTCGTAGTTGCCAATAGTGGATTCAGGCCTGAGATCACCAGGAAGAGAAACAGCACTACTCTAAGGCAAAGACCCATTTCTATAACAACTAGATTCTCAGTTCTTTCTTTGTGGAAGGTGTTGGATGTTTGATGGAGGAACATGGGAGAGGCAGCTCTTTATAGGCTTAAAGTGATGTCTCCTGGTGTCACCAAGTTGGCAGTAGCACGCAGCGCGTGCCCACACAGAGCCGAGTGTGTGGCACGGCACGGAGGTGGAGTCCGGGCCGGGCATGGTTTTGGTCGTGCAAAACAAGTTGCATATGTGCGGGGTTCGGCAAAGCACATGCAGGCGAGCTGGTTGGAAGCTTACTAGATGCAGTCAGCATAGCTAGGTCTTGGAGCGCGCAGAGTTATGCGCGTGCCGGGATGCAGTGCGTCAGGTTGGATGGTTGTGCGATGCGCGGGAGGACATGCGCAAGACTGTGGTGTGTGCAAGGATGATGTGTGCATTGTGTGAAGGCATACTGGTTTGATGGTTGGGAGATATGCTTGGATTAGGTCAGGCGAGGTTGATGCGCGAGCGTGGCGCGAGCGCGTGTGCATAGCTGAGTCGGGCTAGGCCAAGTGAGCAGCACGCAGACTAACCGGGACAGTGTTGTGCCTGGGCAGTGCACGGCACATGTGTTGGCAACGTGCGGACCAGCACAAGGCATGGAGCGTGTGGCCGAGGCATGATTAAAGCATGGCCGAGGTGTGACCGAGGTGTGCTGAGATGGGCCGAGGCAAGACGCGTGAGGATGGCATGTTTCTAGATTGAGCCGAGTATAGCAACACGCGGATGCAGGCGTGCGGGAGCGTGGAGACGCGCGGGCGTGTGCGTGCATGGCAGTGCATGAGCGCGCGAGGATGCGCGAGCGCAAGGTGACATGAAGATGCGCGGGCGCATGATGGGCATGTGGTGCACACGGGCTAGATAGTGGCGTGACGGAAATGAGGTGCAGCCATTGATCAGCTAGGTGCACATTAGGCCATGTGGCTAGATGGTTGCAATCAGCAGCTGACTTGAACGAGGCTTCTAAAGGATCAAACGGTTAGGCGCATGGCTGAGGTCTATAAAAGGACCTGGGTGCTCTTATTTAAGAGAGGAGAAGTGCGTGAGGTTTGGAGTTATCTTTGAGGACTCGTGTAAATCCTTTGGAAAGGGTGTGTGAGTCATTGTATGGCTACTATGTTGCTGAATTTCTGTCAAGGTGTTTAGATTCCAGCAAAGAGAGGGAAGTGAGGCCTTGTGAAGAGAATCTTAAGCGGTTCTTGTAAGGGCTGGGAGCTTTCTTGATGTGAGAGTTTGATGTATTTCTGAGTGCTGGTAATACATTGTAATTCCCTCCATGTTATGTGTGGTTCATGAGTCTTTGTGTTGGATCTTTGATGGAAGAAAGTTTGGGAAGGCGCAGCCCAGCTTTGCGAGCGGGGTGAGCGAGCAAGCCAAGGTGATTCCTAGCATCAAGAAGGAGGTTCTTGGAGGTAAGAACATCTTCTTGAAGAGCACAACTTGGGTTGTCCAAGAGTTCCTCGGGAAGGCTGGCTGAAGTGGTGCGCGACTTCAGTGCCGCACACCTGAAGAGAGATAGTCTTGAAGGCAAAAATTTGTAGTTTCCGTTGCGACTCTTTAGAGGTATGACAGTGGTATCAGAGCCCAATTTTTGGAAAGAAATCGGGTTTTGATTAAGATCTTGTTTGCTGACTGAGGCAAGATTGGTATTTGAAGGTTGGCAGTGAAAAGGACAATAATTCTGGTTGAAGGATTGAAGTTCTTGGTAAGATCGGTGTAGTTCTTGGGGTTTCTTGAGTTTTGGGAATTTCTTGAAATCTGGCCAAAATCTTTCAAGAGTTAGCAAGATTCTTGTGGAGTGAAGAATTCTTGTTGAGAAAGTATCATGACGATCACGGAGAGGGTCGCAAGATTGGAGGATCTTATTAGCAATCGGGAGGAAGATGATATGCCGAATATTATTACAATGCAAGCTTATCATCATAAGAGATTGGCTTCTCTTCAATCAACCCAAGAAGATCTGATTCATGACTTGGAAGCCCGTTTTGCACATCAACGAGAGGGGCATGCTGAGTTTGTGTCTCGTGTGATGGAGAAGATGCGGCTTATAGAAGATGAAATCAGCTTGTTGAGGAAAGCTGTGGTGAATGGTTCAGCCTCATCTTCATCAAGTCAAGAACAGCCAACAAAGGTGAAAGTTCTAGATCCAAAGATTTTCAATGGCAATCGAGATGCAAAGGAGTTAGAAAATTTCATATGGGATCTAGAGAACTATTTCAAAGCCATGAGAGTGCCTGAATTGGATCAGGTGAATTTGGCAACCATGTATCTTGGTGCAGATGCCAAATTATGGTGGAGGACCCATGTTTTGGATGATCTGAATGCGAGTAGGCAAAAGATTGATTCATGGGAGATTTTGAACAAAGAGCTCCGTGAATAATTTTTACCTTGCAATACAGCCTGGATAGCAAGAGATTCTTTAAAGAAGTTGAAGCAAACCGGTTCGACAAGGGATTATGTTAAGGAGTTTAGTTCTTTGATGTTAGATATCACCAATATGTCGGAAGAAGATAAGTTGTTTAACTTTCTTTCGGGTTTGCAACCTTGGGCTCAGGCTGAACTTCGTCGTCAAGGGGTAAGAGATATACCTTTAGCGATGGCGGCGGCGGAAGCATTGATTGATTTTCGCAATCCACATTCAGGTGGTGGACTCAAGGAGAAGTCCAAGCCGGCTGGTTCCAAGGCAATTAAGGAACGAAAGTGGAAGAAAAATCAAGGTAACCAAGGCAAGAAGAAGAAGAAAGAAGGATCGCCCAAGGGCAAGACTAAGCCTAAGGATGATCAGTTCAAGAAGAAGACATGGGGCTGTTTCATATGTGGCGAGTCGCACCATGCGCGGAATTGTCCCAAGAAACAAGTTCTCAATACTCTTTTAGCCCAACAATCGGTGGACAAAGTATGGTTGAAGGAGGGACTTCTAGAGTCAATCCATTGCGAGTTGTGAATGCGATTGCGACAGAGAAGGAGACTCCAGTTTACACCAGATTGATGTATACCAACGTGCAGATTGGAGGAGTTTTTGTGCATGCTATGTTAGATACAGGTGCCACTAATAATTTTCTTTCTGTGAGAGAAGCGGAAAGATTGAAGCTCAATGTGTCCAAGAATTCCAGCAAGATTAAGGCGGTGAATTCAGGGGCTATGCCAGTTCATGGTTCAACCGAAGTGAATCTTGAGGTTGGCAATTGGAAAGGTAGGTGCATGTTGATGGTAGTGCCGTTGGATGATTTCAGTTTCATATTGGGCATGGATTTCTTTAATATTGCCAAGGTTAGTGTGATTCCTCATTTGAAGGGATTCTTGATTGGTGATGAGGCATCACCTTATTTTGTGAAGGCTGAAGCAATCGTTCCTAAGGGAAATGGGACTTTGATGTCGGCAAAGCAAGTTAAAAAGGGATTAAAGAAAGGTGAGGAAACTTATCTTGCTGCTATAAGAGAGGTGCAATCTGATTTATCAATTGAAGTTTCAGTGGAGGTACAGAATATGCTTGAGGAATTCAAAGATCTTATGCCTAGTGAATTATCTCGAGAGCTTCCACCTAGAAGGAATATTGATCATCAGATTGAATTGATACCAGGAACGGTACCACCTGCAAGAGTACCTTATCGAATAGCACCAGCGGAACTTGCTGAATTGAGAAGACAGTTGGATGAATTACTTGAGGCTGGGATGATTCAGCCATCTAAGGCACAATTTGAGGCGCCAGTTCTCTTTCAAAGAAAGAATGATGGATCTCTTAGAATGTGTATTGATTACCGAGCTTTGAATAAGGTAACATTAAAGAATAGATATCCAGTACCTAATGCAGCCGATTTATTTGATAGACTAGCTAAGGCGAGTTTCTTCTTAAAGCTAGATCTACGATCGGGGTATTGGCAAGTCCGTATAGCAGAAGGGGATGAAGCCAAGACTACTTGTGTTACTAGATATGGATCTTTTGAATTTTTGGTAATGCCTTTTGGCTTAACCAATGCTCCAGCAACATTTTGCAATTTAATGAACGATGTTCTCTATCCTTTTCTTGATGAATTTGTGGTGGTTTATCTTGATGATATCGTTGTGTTCAGCGATTCATTGCAAGATCATTTGAAGCATTTGAGTTTGGTGTTTTCATCTTTAAGGAAGAATCAGCTCTATCTTAAGCGGGAGAAGTGTCAATTTTGTCAAAGAGAAGTTTCTTTTCTCGGACACAAGATCAGCCAAGGCCAAATTTTCATGGATGAAGACAAGGTTAGGGCGATACTTGATTGGCCAGTTCCAGCAAAGATTGTGGAGTTGAGATATTTCCTTGGTCTTGCAAATTATTACCAAAGATTCATAAAGAGTTATTCAAAGATTGCTATGCCACTTACCAATTTGTTGAAGAAGAATAAATTATGGGAGTGGACGGCTGGTTGCCAAGCATCCTTTGAAGCGTTGAAGACAGCTATAGCCAGCGAGCCTGTGTTAAAGCTACCTGATTTTGGACAGCCATTTGAAGTTCATACAGATGCTTCAGATTATGCTATTGGTGGAGTGCTAGTACAGGATGGGCATCCTATTGCTTTTGAAAGTAGAAAGCTGAATGAAACAGAGCAAAGATATTCAGTGCATGAAAAAGAAATGACTGCAGTTATCCATTGTTTAGATAGATGGAGGCATTATTTACTTGGAGCTCATTTCATGGTCATTACTGATAATGTAGCGAATACATATTTCACTACTCAGAAAAAACTTACACCTAAGCAAGCAAGGTGGCAAGAATATCTAGCTGAATTTGATTTTGAATGGATGCATCGTCCGGGTAAGCAGAATTTGGTAGCTGATTCATTGAGCCGGAAGCAGTTGGAAGGGTTTGTTGCAGCGTTGACAACTTTCCAAGGGGAATTTCTGGTTCGACTGAAGGAATATATTGCTAGTGATTCGGAGTATGCAAAGCTTTTGAAAGCAGTGCAAGCCGGGGAGCTACGCAAGTATTGGGCAGAAGATGGTCTTCTCTATTTTAGAGGAGGTCGGCTATATGTACCGAAGGGTGGAGGTCTTCGACAATTACTCCTGAAGGAAAGCCATGATCCACGGTGGGCAGGCCATCCGGGAGTAGAGCGTATGATGGCTTTGCTTGGAAGGTCGTATTATTGGCCTAAGATGGTGGATGATATTAAACTATATGTGAAGACATGTCATATCTGCCAAATGGATAAAACTGAAAGGAGAAAGGAAGCAGGATTGTTGCAGCCACTTCCCATTCTGGAAAGCCATGGATTTTAGTCTCTATGGATTTTATCACTGGATTTCCAGAGGTAAATGGAATGAAGTCTATTTTTGTGGTTGTAGACAGGTTTTCCAAATATGTTGTATTTATGGCAGCACCTTTCCCATGTATGGCAGACAGAGCAGCTGAATTATTTTTCAGTGGTATTGTGAAGCATTTCGGTGTACCAGCTGAGATTATAAGTGACAGGGATCCGAGGTTTACAAGGAAGTTTTGGACTTCATTGTTCAGAATGATGGGTTCAGAGTTGAGATTCTCAACAGCCTATCATCCATAGAATGACGGGCAGACTAACGTATTAATGGATTATTGGAAGAGTATCTACATCATTTTGTATCTGCAAGTCAAAGGAATTGGTTGGAATTGTTGGATGTAGCTCAGTTTAGTTACAATCAACATAAAGCATCTTCAATAGGGATGAGTCCAGCTGAAGTATGTATGGGATTTCAGCCTTTATCACCTTTGGAGGTGGTGGTTTAGCAGGACACGGGGCCATGTCCAGCAGCATATAAAATGGCACGTGATAAATTCGAGTTAATTGAGACGGCTAAGGAGAGTCTAGCAAAAGCTGTTCGCAGAATGAAAAAGTTTGCAGATAGGAAGCAGAGACCCTTAGAGTTTCAAGTGGGAGATCGGGTTTTGCTGAAGATAACACCACAAGTGTGGAAGAAGATGGGGAAGATTAAGCTCCATCATGGACTGATGCCGCGGTATGATGGATCGTTCAGTGTTTTGGAACGGATCGGAGCTGTGGCATATCGACTCAATTTGCTAGATAGGTTGAAGATGTATCCAGTCTTTCATGTGAGCTTTTTGAAGCCATATTATGAGGATGCTGAAAGGGTTGTTCCAAGGAGAGCACCACCTGCTATTAGCCAGGAATATTCGAAGAAGTTGTATCGGATATTAGAGCATCGGAAGATTGGGAATCATATGGAATTTTGAGTACAATGGACTGGTGAAAGTGTTGCAGAGGTTACATGGGAATGTGCAGCAAATCTGTGGCAGTTTGAGAATGAAGTTCTCTCTTATTTGGAAGGGGAACCGACGAGGGCGTCGGCTTTTTCTACCCGAGGAGAATTGTCACCAAGTTGGCAGTAGCGCGCAGCGCGCGCCCACGCAGAGCTGAGTGCGTGGCACGGCACGGAGGTGGAGTCTAGGCCGGGCATGGTTTTGGCCGTGCAAAATAAATTGCATATGTGCGGGGTTCGGCAAAGCACATGCAGGCGAGCTGGTTGGAAGCTTGCTAGATGCAGTCAGCACAGCTAGGTGTTGAAGCGCGCAGAGTTGTGCGCGTGCCAGGATGCAGTGCGTCAGGCTGGATGGTTGTGCGATGCACGGAAGGACATGCGCAAGACTGTGGTGTGCGCAAGGATGATGTGTGCATTGTGTGAAGGCATACTGGTTTGATGGTCGGGAGATATGCTTGGATTGGGTCAGGCGAGGTTGATGCGTGAGCGTGGCGCGAGCGCGTGTGCATAGCTGAGTCGGGCTAGGCCAAGTGAGCAGCATGCAGACTAGCTGGGACGGTGTTGCGCATGGGCAGTGCACGGCACATGCGTTGGCAACGTGCGGGCTAGGCGCGGGCGAGCACAAGGCATGGAGCGTGTGGCCGAGGCATGATTAAAGCATGGCCGAGGTGTGACCGAGGTGTGCTGAGATGGGCCGAGGCAAGACGCGTGAGGATGGCATATTTCTAGACTGGGCCGAGTATAGCAATGCGCGGATGCAGGCGTGCGGGAGCGTGGAGACGCGCGGGCGTGTGCGTGCATGGCAGTGCATGAGTGCGCAAGGATGCGCGAGCGCATGGCGACATGAAGATGCGCGGGCGCATGATGGGCATGTGGTGCGCACGGGCTAGACAGCGGCGTGATGGAAATGAGGTGCACCCATTGATCAGCTAGGTGCACATTAGGCCATGTGGCTAGATGGTTGCAATCGGCTAGCTGACTTGAACGAGGCTTCTAAAGGATCAAACGGTTAGGTGCATGACTCAAGTCTATAAAAGGACCTGGGTGCTCTTGTTTAAGAGAGGAGAAGTGCGTGAGGTTTGGAGTTATCTTTGGGGACTCGTGTAAATCCTTTGGAAAGGGTGTGTGAGTCATTGTATGACTGCTATGTCGCTGAATTTCTGTCAAGGTGTTTAGTTCCAGCAAAGAGAGGGGAGTGAGGCCTTATGGAGAGAATCTTAAGCGGTTCTTGTAAGGGCTGGGAGCTTTCTTGATGTGAGAGTTTGATGTATTTCTGAGTGCTGGTAATACATTGTAATTCCCTCCATGCTATGTGTGGTTCATGAGTCTTTGTGTTGGATCTTTGATGGAAGAAAGTTTCGGAAGGTGCAGCCCAGCTTTGCGACGAAATTGAGCAAAGAAGCCAAGGTGATTCCTAGCATCAAGAAGGAGGTTCTTGGAGGTAAGAACATCTTCTTGAAGGGTACAACTTGGGTTGTCCAAGAGTTCCTCGGGAAGGCTGGCTAAAGTGGTGCGCGACTTCAGCGCCGCACACCTAAAGAGAGATAGTTTTGAAGGCAAAAATTTGTAGTTTTCGTTGCGACTCTTCAGAGGTGTGACACGTGGTGACATGCGCCATGCGTCGTTCGAATATCGTGTTAGAGCTCATGTTGCTCAATCTTTAGTTTCATTTTCGCTTCACGACGGGACAGACCTACTTGGCTTTAATGAATAACACTATAATCACATAACACTGGACCACATAAGAAGGCTTTAAAAGAATTGCATCATAGTCACATAACACTGGTCCGCATAAGACCACTGGGTTTAAGAAGATTACAACTGTTAAACGAGTCCAACTAACACCACCATGGCAATGGTTGTCTACCAAGAAAGTTTGCCTCAATTAAGCCTTCCTGACAGAAAATAATTAGAAAATTTGTAAATGAATGACAAAAGTGGCCGTGCATGGATAGCAAAAAAAAATTCTCTTTAAGCCGAATCATCATTTGCATCATGCCCATCTTCTTCTTTAAACCAGTCGCTGCCCAAGCCTCTTTCCCAGGACTATCTATATGAAACGCTGCAATGCTTCTTACCATTTTTGGTTCACTGCAATCCCGGCCATCAGATTAATTTTGTCGGTCTGGCTCGCTTCCTTTCTAGTGGCACCAACCAGTTTTCTACATAGTTGGTGCCATAATTATCATAAGGAAAGAAAGATCGAGAATGATGTTATTCATAAAATTAAAGCAGGTTGAATGAAAATAAAGAAGTGTAATTGGAATATTATGTGATCGTAAAATACAAGGAATAATTTTATAAGAAAGCTATAAAATCAGATATATTTTATAATACGAAATATTGAGAAGTTAAAAAAAATACTACAGAAGACGAATGTTATAGCTTGTAAAGCAGCAAAGGAAGCAATTTGGATCAAAAAACTCATCCAAAAATTAAAGTTGTTGCAACTGCAAAATTTCCTATCACCTTTTTTTGTGATAACAATAAAACTATAGCACAAGCCAAAGAGCCTAGACCCCATCAAAAATCAAAGTATATTGAAAGGAAGTTTCACTTGATCAGAGAGATTATAAAGAAAGAAGACATTTCTATAAACAAAATTGCTTAGGCAGATAATATGGCTGATCCCTTGACTAAACCTTTAAATCAAAAGATGTTTGAGAAATACATAGATGGAATGGGATTGAAGCTTGTATCAGATTGTCTTTCAGTGCACATGGGAGATCGAAAGACTTGTATACCTTACAAAGCCAATATTCATTATAATAAAATCAGTTTTATCAACATGCATATCATATTCATGAGTACATTACAATTAATATAATCATTACATAATATTTCTGTCCTTAAATCATATTGCATGGAGATCTTGTTAATAATAAAGATTATTAATAGAAGATGATGATACTTCAATTCCTTATGGTCTCAAATTTAATCATAACCTTAAAATATAAAAGGACGACATATTCTATTATGGTTGTTATGTAAATGACGTAGGTGCTTGTAAGGTAACAAACACTGATTGAACCAATAAGAATATTCTTGGACTAACTGTTATTACAAAAGAGTATTCTAATCATAGTTACAAAAAGTCCTTATCGACCTGAGGCTATTGCTAAATCTTATATAGATTCCATATAGCTTTGATATTGTCAACCGATGATGCTTAATTAAAAGGTTATATATGGACATATTAGGCTATATATATGATACATGAAGATTAGTAGATATTTAAAATGGGATCTATCACTCTTAAAGTAAGAAAGAATATTCAAGATTGTGTCTCCAATATACTAGGCTAAAATCTGATCAGTTAATTTAGAAAAGCAATTTTACTGAATATTTTTATATATAAAAAGACTTCATCTTATTTACAAATATTTCTTAAATTAAGTTTTAATGGTCTAATATTATAATGAGACACACACATAAGATAGGGAGTTATAACGTTTTAATGGTCCAATCCTATTGGCTTATGTGCAATATTAATTGATAGAGGAACTATTGCGTAAAATACTATGTTATGGGATGCTCACAACAATCTCATTCTTTGGTTATAAGCTATAGCTTGTTAATGGATATGATTGTAGGTACCAAGCCATCTTATGATTTGATTTGATCAAAATTTGGCTTATTAAAGGAGTTCCTTAATGAGCCTCATGCAACATACTCTTTCACTTATTATGAAGAGAGACTTGGAAGTCCAAAAATCATGTAAAGACATTATAAGACTCCTAACATCACTTATGGGATTTAATATTATAAGTTATAGAATTCTATGGATCAATCTAATTATGAATGAGTTACAAAATTATTAAACTCATTATCATGTGGGTTACAGAGTTCTAAAGGTCATAATAATTATGGAAAAGTTATAAAATTCTAAAAGATTAAACTCATTATGATATGAGTTGTAAAATTTTAAAGATCATAATAATCATGGAGTTATAGAATTTTAAGAAGTTTTATGGGTTATGAAATCCTAAAAGACAAAGGAAAGCCATCATTTCTATATAATGGGATCTAAACTTAAAGCTAAATATGAGATTTTGTGCAAGAAGAGCATGCATGTGAACTTAGGGGGGCTTTGCAAATGTGAAGTATTATGAGAACATTTCATGCTGCACTAAAAAGAGCTTGTGAAGGCGCTGTATGATTCTCGATACGATCTTGAAAGGAAGATTTTATTTTCTTGGCAGAATCTGATAAGATGCATATGTTATTTTATCTAAATCCATGTTGATCATATGAAAGTTGTCATGGACCAATTTTCACTATATATTTAAAATGGATTCATTACAATAATTAAATAATTAAAAAAAATCTTGATCTTACCAACATCGAGATCATATGAGTCACTTAATTTATGCTAGTGCAAAAGTAATATATGCAAATAATGTTCTCGTTGCTGAATTAAGGGCTGCTTGGGAGGCATTATGTTTAGCTGTTTATGTATTAAAACTGGATAGGATGATGATTAAAGATGACTCATTTACCGTTTTGGGTGGATTGCAAATGACTTAATAGAAAATTAGAACCATTCTATATTGCTTGTGGGCATCCATTGTATGTTACAAACATTTAATTATTCCTCCGTGATACATGTTTAGAGAGAGGGAATAGGGCTGCAGATCTTCCTGCAAACATTGGTCGAATGTACGGTAACTAGACATTTCAAGGATATTCGCTTCCTCTTTATCTTCAACTTCTAATGGAAGTTAATGGATTTGGATGCTCTTATCCTTGAGGGTTTTAGTTTATTTTGTTGATTTGTATTGATTTGTATTCTTCGTTGTTCTTCTTGCTGAGTTTACCTCTTAGTTTACTTTTTAAAAAAAGGGCGACGGGTAGATCACATTTTGCACACCTTCTATTTCTCAGAACACATACACACCTTTACACTGGGAATGTTATCTTCCCATTAATATTAAAAAGAAAATGAATGAGTTAGAGCAGCACTACCCCTTGTTGTTTGGGTTCCATCATTCGCATGGAAAGTTACATCAACTTAAATCACCCAAAAAAAAAAAAAATGTTTGTCTTCTTATCGTATAGCCTTGGTCCATTTTAATGAGCAAGAGATGGCATGCAAGTGCTCAGCAATGACCACCATGGTTTCCTGGGTTGTGGGCACAGCCCGAAGGCCCCGAAGGTGTCACCGAACCTCTCAGGACCTCTAGAATGATCCCACCGTTCTGCAGCCCCCACTCTCCTTCCAAAGGCCTCGCAGACGCCAATAGTGGATTCAAGCTTGAGATCACCAGGAAGAGAAACAGCACTTCCCTGGAGCAAAGACCCATCTCTACAAGAACTGGACTCTTAACTTCTTTCTTTGTGGAGTATGTTGGAAGTTTGACGACGAAGTATGGGGGACAAAGGGGGGCGAAAGGCAGCTCTTTAGATAGCTAGAAAATTATCCATCTTCTCCTTTAGATAGCTTGCGTCTGTTTGTTTGTTTCATTGTTTGCATGGGTTCAAACGTTTGAAGTCCAATCAGCGTTTTTCTCTCATGAAGAGACTTGGACTAAGACCAACGGCCTCAGGCCGGCCATTTTTGAAAACCACGGGCATGACTTGTTGATGACACCGAACCGGATCCAAAACGGACGGTAGCGAGCCCGTTAATCACGATGACGATGGAAAAATATTAGGGGAACTTAACAAGCGACTGTAAAAAATATAACCCCTGATTATTTTTGGCTTATTGGAGGGAAACAGGTTAAGGATAGGAGGACAAGGGTGTGGAAATAAAGTGGGTGATATATATGGCATTTAAGAAAGAGAGCTATTTAACGAATGAGTAATGCTGCAGGCCAAAATTTGGTAGCAAGAGAAGGTTAATTTACAAGTAAATGGCCACGTAACACCACCCAGGATTGCTGTTCTTCTGATGCGATTAGGTGGTAGGAAGGAGAGGATATTGATTTGATCTGGCAACATGAATAGATTAGTATTTTTTTTCTTTTTTTCTTTTTTTTTGGTGGGTCTCCCGATTTCTCCCGGCCCAGCTACCATTGATACAGTGGCGATGGGAAAAGAAAAAAAAAAAAAAAGGCGGGGCGGAGTTTGGAATGGTACATAGGCATGGTCTTCTGAAAATTCCAAAAAAAAATATGCTTTGAACCTGTAAAATTCATTTAGAAATAGATCCTAGCTTTCACATCAATCTTATTTGATCCTGCTCTTCCCCAATTATGATATATTCCCCATCAAGCTTTTATTTTTTCAAAAAAAAATCATTCTGATCAGCTCATTTTGAAACGTAAAAGAAGTTATTTGTCCTCAATCATCCTGTCCTTCAAATCTCTTGAAGGTGGACGTGGAATTATAAATCTCAAAAACTACCCTTCTTATTAAAAAAATCACTTCAATGAACATTTTCTGAGTTATGATCGCTTGAAATTTAAATTTAAAGTTGAGTTTCAAATATGATATATCATCTTATTCAAATCTAACCAATATAGGTCATGTTTGGATTGATTATTAGAATAATTTTAAATAATCATCGATCAACAATTATGTAAGATAGCTGCTAGCCAACAGTTAATCCAAATAGATCCATAGCTAGAATAATTTATAATGCATTTAAAGTTGAACAGTAATCAGAGCTAGAGTCGCAAGTTGATGCAAGTAGTTTTATGATTGTTTCTAAACTCTTAAACCCAATCCAATCTTTTCCACATATTTATTAAATATTTACTATTTCTAAAATGCTTTAACACAAAAAACCTCTATGATTTAGGAATAATTAGCTTATGTATCAAGTGAATAAAATATCAAACAATTTAAATTATATACAAGAATGTATATTGTTTCATCACTTGATGCTTCATCAAGTCAAATATTTTTTTATATTTAGATATTTTATAGTTAGTAGATGGCATTCAATGGCTTGCATCGGAAGACTTTTATCATTCAATCTATCCTCTCATATTTTTAATGGACCAATTGGCCTGACCATGACCTGCCCTGTTAACCGGAATGGTTGCATTCTGTAGCTTGGTCCGTGTTCTTCTTGTCCGCATGAAACGGTCAGCCATCAACCCACGGGAAGTTCCGCTCTCTCAAACCCAAGCTGCTCCAAACTTTGAGAAGTCACCGGCGATCAAACCTTGAATACACGTTCAAATAATAACTCCATGGATTACACGGTCCGCTGTCTTAGTGATTCACGGCACCTCATCAAGTCATGCCTTGGGTTTTTAGACATGGCGTGAGCCGTTAGCCTCGTCCAAGTCTTTTTTTTGAGAGAAATACGCTGATTAGACTTCAAACTTTTGAACCCATGCAAACAAACAAACGCAAGCTGAACTTGTCAACAGGTAAAAGCAAAACTCATATATGGAAAATTGTCTGGCTATATATAGAGCTGTCTTTCGCCCTCTTTTGTCTCCCATACTCGGTCATCAAACTTCCAACATACTCCACAAAGAAAGAAGTTAAGAGTCCAGTTCTTGTAGAGATGGGTCTTTGCTCCAGGGAAGTGCTGTTTCTCTTCCTGGTGATCTCAAGCTTGAATCCACTATTGGCGTCTGCGAGGCCTTTGGAAGGAGAGTGGGGGCCGGAGGGCGGTGGGATCATTCTGGAAATCCTGAGAGATTCGGTGACACCTTCGGGAGCTTCGGGCTGCACCCACAATCCAGGAAACCATGGTGGTCATTGCTGAGAACTCGCATGCCAGCTCTCGCTCTTTAAAATGGACCAAGGCTATGCAATAAGAAGATAGACGGCTTTATATATATATATATATATATATATAATGATGTAACTTTCCATGCATATGATGGAAACTCAGCTACTAGGGATGTGCTGCTCTAACACATTCATTTTCTTTTTAATATAACTGGGAAGTTTACATTCCCAATATGAAGGTGCATGAAATGTGTTTTTTGAGATATAAAAAGGTGCGCAAATGTGATCTAAAATTTAATAAATCTCTCACTCTCAGCTTTTTTGCAAGCATAGGGAGGCACTTGAGCTACTTGAAGTTAATTAAAACAAATATTAATTGAGGACCAATAATTTTTTTTTTATTTTTTTTACCATTCTTTTCTTTAAGAGCGAGGATTTAGGGTCCTTTTCTACGTAGTCACTAGTATTTAGATAAAAATATAAGAAAAGTAGAAGGATATTTTTCATAGAAAAATGATAGATAGATCAAAATAAAATATTTCTAAATCCAAAAATATTGATTTTAATATAGTGTAAGAATCAACAAAGTAGTCTGAGATTTACGTCTTGATCTTGTAAGCTCAAAGAGAGTGGCGACCCTCTATTCTCTATTCTGATATATTAAACTCTTAGCTCATTGGATTCATATACCTAAATTAAACACAATACTTTTCAAATTTAGGTTGTCCAAATTAATAATGTCGGGTGACCGAAAACACATTGAAAAAGGCGAATTTGAAATAGTTTTCTGCAAATGATTTTGGGATGACAAGTAAATTCAGATCAAATTTTACCACTATAAACCGTAAAACACGATATATATATATATATATATATATAATTTGAATTTTATTTCTATTTTTTAGTGGATTTTTTTAAATCTAATTAGTGAATGCAAGTAAAAAGGCATGTCCAACGCACAAGAGTCGATGATGATGATAATAAAGAAGGGAAAAAAGAGAGAGAGAGAAAAAAAAAAACCTATTTGTCATTTCTAAAATCTCTCTAATTCTCCCTTGCGGTTGCTCGGCCTCTCGATCGTGCATGGAAAGAATATTTATTTGCACCGAGACCAGCTTGAAGCCACAACCATCATGTCCAAATCTCTTAACCTTAGAAACGTGCGGCTCACGTAAAAGCACGAAATAATTTAAACCAAAAACATACTTAGAAGCCTCTTTAGCGCGACAATTGATGCATGGATGGGCTCCTTCCCAGGTTTCAACGGCGTTCATTCTGACCGGCTCAAATTGACAAGCACCGCTTCTTTGTTACAAAGTCTACCATTTTCTTCTCCAGTTGAGGTCTAGTTTGTCTTTATCGGTCAACCCAGGTCAAACTGGATTTCAAAACAAACCTGAACTAACCCTCTGTCTCACACACGCACAAGCGCGCGCACACAAACATATGGATCCATCTTCAAGCCATGAACCAGTGTAGATGTGAATAAAAAGAAGGTAGTTTAATCCTGAAAAAAGAATTACACTTGACCAGATCTTCTTCTTTAACGAACATTACATTTGCGAAGATGAAAACAAGAACTAGAACCGATGTATCTGACAACCTTCACTATACAACAATCTTGATGAGAAATAGAAGAAACAAGCAATGGTTATGCTGTAGGTTATGGACAATGAGTTAGAAACAATTACACGGGTCATACATGCCATAATGCAAGGCCTCCTGTCCTAACTCTAACAGGACTTCCCAAAGGCAAGAAGAAGCTGTTAGTGAATGGGGCAAGTGCCGCCATGGTTGTTGGTGTTGTGGGTGCAACCAGAAGGTCGTGAAGGAGCGACAGGACCTCGAAGAGACTCCAACAAGAGCCCACCGTTCTCCATCCACGTCTCATCTTCCAAAGGCCTCGCCCCCATGAGAGGATGCAGGCTTGAAATTACCAACACAAGAAGCAACAGTTCTCTTGAGCTCACGGCCATATTAATTATGTAACAAAGGAGTGCGAGAGATGGCCTTGATAAGCTTCCTTTCTTCGTAATATAATTAGATGCAAGGAAGCTAGAGAGCTTGTTTCGTTGATGGAATGGAATGAGGGAGGGAAGACAGGATTGCTCAATATATAACACCTTTCACGTTTGCATGCATGGTTGAAGTCTAGGCTTTCCATTCTCTCATAAGACTGGACTCGGTCCACACGCATTTTTTACTTTTCTCTCTGAATGTTTGAAAAGCCGATGCATGGCGGAATGGGTATAAGGTGTACGTACCCAAAAAAAAAAGATTGGAGAGCAAAAGCGATTAGCCACAGAAACACCTTATCCCCATTTTTATGTGGCACGTGGATCTACCAACCACTACGGGCTATTTGAGAGGGGTAAACACGGGAGGCTCGTTTTGATCTTGGACTGATTCAATTGGGAGAAATCTTGAGTTTTGAACAGTTTAACAAAGGATTGAACGGACTCGTTCCCATGCTTTGATTTGACTGACTGAATCACTGTGCCTGACCCCTTTGGGTCAGTTAAATACGGCTTCCTGTATCATTTGAGTCCAAATCTCCAATGCCTGGTAACGTAAAGAACAATAGTGGCAACTCGACGTAAAGAACAATAATGGCAGCCCGCAGAAGTTTTGACAAAACACTGTTGCGTAGGAGTGTCAAACGGACGACTCGGTCTGCCAACCTGACCCGCTGCAGGAGCTACTCCGCCGACTGATGGGCCATGCCGGTGCGGCACGGCTCCTTAACTATCATACCGACACAATCCATAAGCCCGGTCCAGAGATTGTGCGGAGCCTGCATGCCAACCATGTTATAACTAATTCATCTAATTCTTTAAATATTATTTAAATAAAATAAATTATATACATATTTTTTTCATGAATAAATAAGTCGTTTATAATCGCGATTGTATTATCTCATCACTTATTACTCGGTTCGCCTCTTCATTTTATAGCTGTTTTTAATTTTTATCTTCATCTTTTATATGATATGACTTTTGCCTTGAGTTACCAGATTCAATGGACCAACTTACGACATAATTTTTTTATTCTATTTTTATAATTTTAAAATTGATTTTAAAAAAATTAAAAAAATAAATTAGATGTACCTCTCTCTCTCTCTCTCTCTCTCTCTCTCTCTCTCTCTCTCTCTCTCTCTGTATATATATATATATATATATATAAAGTTTTGCTGTTGACCATGATAAACGAGTAGCATTTTCCTTCGTCCTCGGATTAACGGGCTCTCTAATGTCGTTTGGATTCGGCTCGGTCTCATCAAGTCATGGCCTTGGGTTTTCAAACATGGTTCGACCTGTGGCCGTTGGTCTAGTCCAAGTCTGTTCATCTGAGGAAAAACGCTGATTGGACTTCAAACGTTTGAACCCATGCAAACAATGAAACAAACGAACAGGCGCGGGCTATATAAAGGGGAATATGGAAAACATTCTAGCAATCTAGAGAGCTGCCTTTCGCCCTCTTTTGTCTCCCATACTCCGCCATCAAGCATCCAACATACTCCGCTAAGAAAGAACACAAGAGTCGTTATCTGAAGTAGAGATGGCTCTTTGCTCTAGAAAAGTGCTGCTTCTCTTCTTGGTGATCTCAAGCTTGAATCCACTTTTGGCATCTGCGAGGCCTTTGGAGGGAGAGTGGGGGCCGCAGGATGGTGGGCTCATTCTGGAGGTCCTCAGAGGTCCGGCGCCACCTTCGGGGCCTTCGGGCTGCACCAGCAACCCAGGACACCATGGTGGTCCTTGCCCCACTCCTTGACGTGTCTTCTGATGGACTCTCTCTGCTGACATCTTACGTGGTAAATCGCATGCCATCTCTTGGTCTTTAAAATGCACCAAGTGCCTACACAATAAGAAGATAGACGTTTGTTTTTTTTTGTTTAAATTGATGTAACTTTCCATACATATGATGGAAAATCAACAACTAGGGATATGCTGCGCTAATGCATTCATTTTCTTTTTAATATATAACTGGGAAGTTAACATTCCCAATATGAAAGTGTGTAAAATGTATTTTTTAGAAATAAAAGGCGTGCGAATGTAATCTAAAATCAATCTCTCTCATATAAACACATCTCATATAAAGACGTTGCAAGAAACGTAATACATTAATGTATATTAGCTATACTTGGCTAGAAGCATAAGAATACTCACCTATGCCAAGGGATGATAAAACATAATTGGTGAGCTAGCTCTAGCTAATCTTGCTTTTTTTCTCTCGCTATAAAAAAGTGTGAATTATATATACACAATTTTAATAATAAGAAATTCTTAATGCGGTAAGTATGTTGTAAATTTTTATTGGTTATGTCACTAACTAGAATTTGGTTCACAAAAGTAGGTTAATTTTTTTTAAAAAAAATATCATAAATCTCTTTCATTTTTTTGAAAATCTACCAGATGCACTCTGTGTTTTCTTTTTGAATGTGCACTTTAGTTTTTTTTTCTTTCAAAACTAATCTTTAGATCAAATAGAATTTAGATCAAATAGTTGAATTAATATTTCATTACTTCTAATTTTAAATTATATCTAATTTAAACTATCCGGTTATGTACATCTTATTGAACCGCCTAAATTCAATAGAATCTTCTTTAGAAAAGAAAAATTTGATCTAAACTTGTAGTTAACAAGTTAGAGGACAAAATAAGAAGAATTACTATTGCCAAAAAAAGAAATTGTAGATAAATAGCTTTGAAAGCATGCTTCTAAAAACTTTTTTTTTTCCTTTTTTTAAAAGTAAATAGAGTTTTAGTTAGCAAAATATAAATAAATTAAATTTAGAAAAATAAAAAAACCTGGGCTACGTTCTTTATGAGCGAGCATTTTTCTTTTCATATGCTTATTTTTTCGGGGGAAAAAAAAAAGCTAGGGTCCATCAAAGGAGTCAAGAGATGATGTGGCAAAATAATGATGCATGGTTAATTGATCATAGGGTCTATTTGATTTGGTATCATAATCAAAATTAGAATTGAAATCGAATTCCATTGGAATTGAAATGGGAATCATTCATTTGCTCCATCTATTTAATTCATACAAAAATCAAAATTAAAATATAATTTCTAAATAATGTTAATAATATATATGAAGTTATATATTATAATACGTTCTTATATATTATATAAAATATATAACATACGAAACCTATAATATATTAATAATTTTGTATAATATATATTATTAATGTATAATAATATATATTAATATAAATTAATATATTATTTATAATATATATAAATATAACATAATAATATATTAGTATATCTATATTAACATTAACTATAATATTATTACATATATTATTGTTATATAGTAATTATATTATATTCATAATAACTATATTATTATTAATATAATATAATATTAATATATAGTAATATTAATTATTTATATTTAAGTTAAGAGCATAATTCAAAATTATCAGGCTTTGATAATCTTAAATACCCACTTGTATATGAAAATCAAATTATTATGGTTTCTTGCAATTTTATATTTTTAGAAATTAAATATTTTCATTTAGATTACTATGTTTAATTGCCAAACATAGTAATTTGCATAGTAATATCAGATTATTAGGATGAATTATGAAATATCATAATGATTTGATGTGAATTTAATGCTATGAGAGAAGGTTGTGCATCTTAGCCATTCCAATCGACACGCCTTCTAATGAAGAAGCATTGGTTGAACTTTCTATTTTAAAAATTTCTCCATAATATGATGTTACAAGGATGACTTGCTTCTTCTGTTAGGCTAGCAATAAACACACTTTCAGTATTTTAATTTGGAGTTTGCCTACATACGAGTGGTAATTATTGGCGTAGTCCAATAGCTCATTGCAACTCTGCTGCTCCCTCCATGAACCACGGTCAGCGGAAAGTTGGCCCACACGTCCGTTGGGTTGCCGGGATGGAGGCCCAATGGAAGCAAGGGAGGCCCAAGAAAAATAAAGCTTTGAGAGAGAGAGAGAGAGAAGGGGTGGGGGGACGAGCATTCTCAAACTGAACGGTACTAGAGAATTGGGGTGCAAATAAGAAAGCAATTGAGAATCCGAATCTGAATCTCATTGTTCTTTATTATATTATCATTCACAATTGCGGGGGAAACAATCTTGCGCTATTCCAGACTTCTCTGTCTGGAAGGTGCATTAGTTTAACAGAATCTTGCAATGCAGATGAATGCCATCAGCATAATAACCAGAATGCGTACAAGGGAATGCAACATTCATTATGAGTGCATGCAACAATATCACTGAGAGGTACCCAGAAATTAGCGGGAAAACAACTATATGAACATCAGAGAACAATGAATACATGAATCAGCCTGGGCAATCAATGTTTGAAAAAAATCATGTAGTACTTAACACTATAGTAATATTATAGTCAATTATCCTCTCTCTCTCTCTTTCTCTCTCTCTCTCTTTATATATATATATATATATATATAAAGTGGAAGCAAAGAAAACTTTCTTCTTGCTTTCACGTGCATGAAGGAAGAAGCGAAAATTCTCTTTATTTTCACTCTATCAAAATAGTCCTTTCGCTCCGGATGTAGAGTATCTTATTAAATAAGTTTTAATATTTAAAATTAGAGCATTCCGTTTTGGCTCTGAACCATCTTATTTATTATTTTTAATAATAGAAAAAATATAGCATTTCGGATTTCTAGAAGGCTAAGGGCCTTTTCCTAATTTTTATTTTGTCCCGATCCAGAGAATGCTAGGAAGGTCACGTTGATGGTAAAGCGAACCTGGGTCGCGTCTCTGTCCAGGTTAAGGCATGAAAGAACAGTGAGTTTACTGTTCTCCCTCTGTCATGCCCTGGACCCAGTTGGTGATGGCCCTGGGTAACAAATTACCGTATATCAAAGGCGTGCAAGGCATCCAAAGATAAAGATTATTTATAAATAAGGAGGGTTAACAACTATATAACATACAAAATTTAATCCTTCATAATACAAATTATGTAATGTTGGGCAACAAACCAAAGTTCCAAAATAAATTCAAATGGGGTTACATATAACAAAATATAATCAATTTATATCAAGAAGTTCCCAATTACCCCTATTGTTGCCCCTGATAATTTTGTGGCTCTGAAAAAACATTGTAAGATTTAATGAGTTTACACTCAGTAAGTAAGCCTACTATTACATGGTATAGCCAAATAAGAATTTTACCAAGTCAAATACATGCCATGCTTCCTAATTTAAAAACATTTCATCATATTATAGAATTATACAAATCTCATGTTCAAATAAATTGGAAGTAATTATTATGAAAAAATATTTCAAAATACCATTTCAATTCCAAATCACTGTAAATCTCATTTTATACTATTGTCCCACGTCCACGTAATAAACATCCCAAGGAAGTAACCTCCCTGTACGCCCTAGTGGAGGAAGGGTGCCGGAGTCAATTAGCATATAATGCTATATCATGTCACAGCACATCCCTAGGATGTGTGTTCTCTACATATTTCCCCTGGGAGGTGGGTCCCAGAGTCATGTAACATGTAATATGAACCATGATGACATATAATAACACAATCACAAATAACATTTATTCGCATAACAGCAAACATATATCAATTTACTTTCATATTTTACCAAATTTGGTAATTTCACATAATAATGTAATAATCAGTTGCATATATAAAATGCCAATTTAATTTATCAAAATTAACAATAATCAAGTCAAATAATTTATTTGCATAAATGTGGTACCACAATATCATTTTTCAAATAATACTATAAATCAATTTCATTATTTCAATAATGGCATAATTTAATAATGATTTAAAGAAAATCATTATAACTGGCTTACTTACCTCACAACGCTAATCCCAAAGCATAAATCAGCTGTATGGACCTTTGGGTACCTACAACATAATTTTTCAGATTTTTAAATTTCAATTTTAGGATGTCAAACTGACTCCTACACTTAACCCAATCTAATCCTCGATCCAACTTGGGGCTTGAATATCTCCAAATATAGTAGCCCAAATGGGGAAATAAAAATTCTCCGACAAACTAGGATCCATACTGATCACAATTATATTTTTCTTTTATTGCGCCGGTCCCAATTTGGGGCCCGAAAATTTGACTCCAAATGTTTAATCGGATCGGGGCCGAACCTCGGCCCAGCCCCGCTTTTTCCTCTGTTTCACCCCTGGTTCGAACCAGGGGTGGCTGATGGGCGGCGGGCCTCCCCGGGGGTCGGGTGGCCGCCGACGGCCGACCTTAGGCCAGCCACCGCCGGTGGCCAACCCCCCTTTCCTCTCTTTTCTTTCTCTTTTTCCTTCTTCTTCTTCCTCTTCTTCTTCCCCTTATTGTACGGGGCGGCACCGGCCGGCCCGCCGGCCGGCGCCGGACCTCACCGGACGCCGCCCGGCACCGGTGGGGGCCGCGGCCGGAGCCGGGCCTGACCAACGCAGAGCCGGCTTGGCTCCCGCGATAGGGGAGGGCTATTCGGCTCTCTCCCTCCCTTCTCTCCCCTCGTCGGCGATATCGCCGCCACCACCGGCCGACCGGACGCCGCCCCGACCGGCTGGGTCGGCCGCCGCAGCCTAGGCCCGGCAGCCGACGGGCACACCGCCGAGCTCGAACCCACCGTGGCAAGGGGCCCTCCCCACTTCCATTGCCGGCGGCACGGCCGGCCTCCTCTGGCCGGCCAGACCCCATCGGGCGCTGCCCCGGCGCCAATGGGGGCTGCCGCTCAGAGACCGGGCCCGGCGGGCACACCGCCGGGCCCGAACCAAGCGCGGGAGCCGGCTTGGCTCCCGCATCAGGGGAGGACCCTCCTGCGGCCCTCTCCCTCTCTCTCTACACACTCTCTCTCTCCTCATTGGTAAGGGGGGGTGTTACCTGCCGGCGGCGAGGCGTCGGAGACGAGCGGAGGGCGATAATGGCGACGGAAGCGTGCGAAGAGGAGGGGGGAGAAAGAGACGGAGGGGACTGGCAGTCCCCTCCCTCTGCCATTTCTTCAGCGAGGGGAGGGCTGAGCCCTCCCATGCGCCCATGTGCGCGCGCGTGGGCGAGCGCGCGCTGGCGCGCATGCAGCACACCGCGTGTCACGCACCCACGCCGCGTAACATATAAAAAAATTTTTCAGGTGCGGGGGGTTTACATCCTCCTCTCCTTATAAAAAATTTTGGCCTCGAAATTAATACACAACACGAATAAAATTTTTAAGGCCCAAAATGAAAATTACTAGCTGTATTTATCTATCTTTCTGGTCAAAATACAATAGTAAATACACTTTTGTGCATATATACCAATATCTATTTAGATACAAATAGATGAGGATATTTCTTTTTCATTTCCTCTTCAAGTTCCCACGTAGCCTCCCGTTCAGAGTGATTGCTCCACTGAACCTTAACATAGGGTATGCTACGCCGTCTCAGAACTTGATCTTTATGGTCCACAATATGTATAGGATGCTCTTCATATGTCAAATTCTTCTTTAGCAAAATGGGCTTCGCTTCTATCACATGACTGGGGTCAGAAATGTACTTCCTCAACATAGAGACATGGAATACATTATGCACCCGAGAGAGTGCAGGAGGTAATGCCAGGCTATAAGCCACTTCCCCCACTCTGCTCAAGATCTCAAATAGCCCAACGTATCGTGGACTCAATTTTCCTTTAAGCCCAAACCTCATCACATCTTTGGTTGGTGAAACCCTTAAGAAGACATGGTCCCCAACCTGAAATTCCAACTCCCTTCTTCTAACATCAGCATAACTTTTCTGTCGGCTCTGAGCTACTCAGAGTCTTTCCTTAATCAGCTGCACTTTTTCTACTGTCTGCTGAATTAGCTCAGGGCCCAACAAATTCTTTTCCCCCATATCATTCCAACACAAGGGAGATCTGCATTTTCTACCATACAGAGCTTCAAATGGAGCCATTTTGATGCTGGCTTGGTAACTGTTATTGTAAGCAAACTCCACCAAAGGTAGGTGGTTATCCTAAGCACCACCCAAGTCCATTACACAGGCTCGTAACATGTCTTCTAAGATCTGTATGGTCCTCTCGATCGTCCATCCGTACGTTTGGGGTGAAAAGTCAGACTGAAATTCAGTTTGGTCCCCAGAGCCCTATGAAGACTCTTCCAAAACTGGGACACAAACCTGGTATCCCGATCTGACACAATCGACTCGGGGACACCATGAAGTCTCACTATCTGCTCAATGTACATGATGGTCAATCTCTCACTAGAGACCCCAACTCTGAATGACAGAAAATGGGCTAACTTGGTCAATCTATCAATAATAACTCAGACCGCATCATTGCTTCTGAGAGTTTTGGATAAACCTGTCACAAAATCCATAGTGATCTTCTCCCATTTTCACTGGGGAATCATCAGAGACTGAAGAGGTCCCGCAGGCCTTTGATGTTCGGCCTTCACTTGTTGGCACACTAAGCACTTGGCCACATATTGAGCAATTTCTCTTTTCATTTCTTTCCACCAGAAATTTTTCCGTAGGTCTCTGTACATTTTGGTGCCTCCTGGGTGAACAGTATAGGGAGAATAATGAGCCTCCCTCAAAATTTCAGCTCTTAGATCTTCCACATTTGGCACACAGAGCCTAGTATTAAATCTCAGGGATCCATCCTCATTTATTTGAAAATCATTCTGAACACCTAGCTACACAGCTTCTTTTATCTTTTGTAGTTCCAAGTCTTCTTTCTGGGAAGACTTAATCCTATCAATCAAGGTTGGCTGAAGTACAAATGTTGCAAGAAGCCCATCAGATCGCTGTACTCGCAAACCAACCTCCAACTTTTCAAGGTCTCTGTGAATGTAAGGCTGAGAAGTAATTATGGAAGCTAGCTCTGAAGAGGACTTTCTGCTTAAGGCATCAGCTACCACATTGGCCTTCCCTGGGTGATAATGCAGGTTCAGGTCATAATCCTTTAGTAGCTCCAGCCACCTCCTCTGCCTCAAGTTTAGCTCCTTCTAGGTGAAAATGTATTTCAGACTTTGATGGTCTGTATACACATCACAAGTCTCCCCATACAGATAATGCCGCCAAATTTTCAATGCAAAGATCACGGCGGCCAACTCCAGATCATGAGTAGGATAGTTCTGCTCATAAGGCTTCAGCTCCCTGGAGGCATAGGCTATTACCTTCCCTTCCTGCATCAGAACACCTCCCAATCCCTTTCGAGAGGCGTCAGTGAATAAAGTATATCCTCCAGATGTAGATGGAAGAGTAAGGATAGGGGTTGACACCGAGGGCGGCGCGAGCTCTGAAGCTTCCCTCACACTCCTCGACCAAACAAACTTTGCTTGCTTTTGAATTAAGTGAGTCAGAGGCAAAGCAATGCGAGAGAAGCCTTCCACAAATTTGCGATAATAACCAGCCAGCCCCAAGAAGCTTCTAACTTCTGATACATTGGAAGGCCGACACTAGTTCACAACAGCCTCAATCTTCTTAGGGTCTACAGATATACCGTCTTTGGATACAATATGACCCAAGAAGGATATTTGGCTCATCCAGAAGTCACATTTCTGCAGCTTGGCATAAAGTTTCTTCTCCCGAAGAGTCTACAGAACAATCCTTAAGTAGTCTTCATGCTCCATATGACTTTTAGAATATATCAAAATATCATCAATAAAGACCACTATAAACTAATCCAGGTATGGTTTGAAGATTCTGTGCATCAAGTCCATGAATGCTGCCGGGGCATTAGTCAACCCAAACGGCATCACCAAGAACTCATAATGGCCGTACCTGGTTCTGAATGCAGTCTTAGAAACATCATCAGCCTTTATCTTAAGCTGATGGTACCCTGATCGAAGATCAATCTTAGAGAATACCTGAGCTCCTTGAAGTTGATCAAATAGATCATCAATCCTCGGCAAAGGATACTTATTCCGCACTGTTATCTTATTAATTTCTCGGTAATCAATGCAGAGCCGAAGACTATCATCCTTCTTTTTGATAAATAATACTGGAGCACCCCAAGAAAAGACACTAGGTCTGATAAATCCTCGATCCAGAAGCTCCTACAACTAACATTTTAACTTCTTTAGCTCAGCTGGAGCCATACGGTAAGGAGCCTTGGATATAGGTCCAGTGCCAGGGGCTAAATCGCTCACTATGTTGAACTCGACTTCACGTATCCGGTGGGTAATCTCAACCAATTTCTTCCGGAAAGACATCGAAAAACTTCCTCGAGCCACCGAATATCTTCCAACTGGTGTTCATCCTGCATCAAGGTTCTCCTGACTATAGCAAGAAACCTCTCCTGACCACCTTTTCTTTAAGTATTTTCCCGAAATTTTTGCGTAGCCGACACTAATACCGAAGCCAGATGTTTCTGACTCCCACTAAAAACCGAATTCAGTGAAGATACTAGGAATTTTAAAGATTACCATTTTTCCTGAAACAAGTCTATAGAAGCATGATAGGAGGCCAAATCCACAAATCTATCCCCAGTGATTACATCAAAGAATTTCCGTGGGAGGACTATCAAATCAAAGCATTCAACCTCCTATCTTCCATGTATCCAATCAGGCAAGATTTACACACTAAGTCTACCATCATGACATCTCCATTTGGAAAATGCACATATGCAACTCTTGCTCTGCAGAGGAATCGGAGTGTCAATGATGCATTCTTGGCAAGATAACTATCACATTAATAAATAAATGTGTGGCAAAAATCCGGATCAATTAAAGTTTGAGCATAAGTGTTGCTCTACTTTAAACATACCTGTCATAAAGATTAACTTAACTTAGATGTCATACAGCAACATCATATGCTTTTTTCTCTCTATCTACTACCATAATCCATACATTATGCACCAGGTATGAATGCAATAATTTTTAAAGAAATAATTTAATTTAACAGACATACCCGTCACCATAGTGTTAGAGGCAAGAAGCCGTCATTCCGCCGAGTGAGGGTAAAGATCCTCCCTCGGGTCCTCCGGGTCGTCGCCGACTCTTCCCCCGATCCGGGAGGGGGCCGGCCGATCCTTCCGGAGGGGACAGTGCAGCTCATCTTGTGGTTCATCTTCCCAACAAATATGTAAAGGTACACCGCATCGTCAACCTGCGGCACTCGTTTGCCCTAATTGCCTTCCCACAATGAGGACAACGGCCGGGTCTCCTTATCCTTCTCCGCCCCGAGGGAGCCCTCGAAAGAAACCCTTCTTCTTCTTAGCACTCAGCCCCCGAAGACCGGCCAAAAGGAGGTCCTCTCTTCTTCATCCGTCGCTCCCTCACTCCGCTCGAATGGCAATCATGTCCCTCTCCTAATGACCGCCGAGCCTTGTTCACCACTTCACCGTAAGTGGTGGGAGCTCAAATGCACCGATCGCCTCTCGGGCCGCGCCGGGGTGCGACCCCCAGAAATTTAGTAATTTTTAGCTCTCTACCATAACAAAATTCGCAGCAAATCGGGCCAATTGTATCTAAACTTCCGCCCTTCATACTCGGGCCACAGAGAGGTTCCTCTGCCCAATCTCATGAATTTAACGACTCCATCCGTCTCTCGCACACTCCCGGGGAAATATTATGGCGATAAAAAAGCTCTTCCTTAAACTATTCCTCCAAGAGATGTGCTCCGACCTCCATACTCGTTGTTCCAACATCGCCCACCAATCATAAGCTTCCTCCTGAAGGAGGTAGGCGCAAATCTAATCCGCTCCTCCTCCCCCGGGCACAACGCCAAGGGGCCGGTAAAGGGCTTCTCTATCTCTCTTATCCACCTCCTCCGCATCAAGTGGTTGGTGGATCCAGTAGAAGGGAGGAGGGGGCCAAGCTCTTAAACTTTAAGAAGCCACGACCCCCTCCCTCGCCAGTGGCCGAGATGGAGTGTGCCGAGCGGCACCGGGATCGGCCGGACCGCCATAGGTCCGAGGGAGCTAGGAGGGGCAGACCAGAGTTCCGCGGAACGTTGTTAGAGGCCGGGCATAAAGGCGGAAAAGATCCGGCCTCGAATCGTCAGCCGCATGGCCCAGCACCGCCTCTCGAGTTACTCCCAAGAAGCTGCTCGAGCAACTCGGCCTCAGAATCGCTCGTGAGTTATTGCCAATCAGGGGCAACCGCAACCCGCATCCGCCGGGAGGCTTCCCGGCCTCTCTGCCTGAGTCGTGGTCACCACCCGAGAGTCCCCCTCATGTCGCCGACCACCTGCGCGACGATGCATTAAGAAATCCCGCCACTTGCAGTTAAGTTTCAATCAATATCATAATAAACCACCAAATCTCAAGCATTTTTAAACAGGTCACTTCAATTTTTCTCTAGAGTTATTACCTCCTCTAATGTCATATCAATATTTGGCCTAGAGTTAATCATGTATTTGGCCCTAATATCAAACTCCTTGCTCTGATAGCCACTACAAAGGCCGTCAGCTGGGTGCCCCTGACTCCGCTGGTGGTGGTGTCTGGTGTGGGTGATGCCCCCGGGCCTGCATGCCAAGCATGCAAGGCATCTAGCATGCAGATGGATTACTTAGTAAACAAGGAGGGTTAACAACTATATAAGATGCAAAATTTAATCTCCTCCATAATACAAATTATGTAATGTTGGGCAAACAAACCAAAGTTCCAAAATAAATTCAAATGGGGTTACATATAACAAAATATAATGAATTTACATCAAGAAGCTCCCAATTACCCCTGTTGTTGCCCCTGATAATTTTGTGGCTCTTAAAAAACATTGTAAGATTTAATGAGTTTACACTCAGTAAGTAAGCCTACTATTACATGATATAGTCAAATAAGAATTTTATCAAGTCAAATACATGTCATGCTTCCAAATTTAAAAACATTTCATCATATTATAGAATTATACAAATCTCATGTTCAAATAAATTGGAAGCAATTATTATGAAAAAATATTTCAAAATACCATTTCAATTTCAAATCACTGTAAATCTCATTTTATACTATCATCCCACGTCCACGTAATAAACATCCCAAGGATGTAACCTCCCTGTATGCCCCCAGTGGAGGAAGGGTGCCGGAGTCAATTAGCATATAATGTTATATCCTGTCACAGCACATCCCTAGGATGTGTGTTCTTGCACATATTCTCTCCGTGGAGGTGGGTCCCGAGGGTCATGTAACATGTAATGTGTGGACCCGAAGTGATGACATATAATATACACAATCATAAATAACATTTATTCGCATAACGACAAACATATATCAATTTACTTTTCATATTTTACCAAATTTGGTAATTTCACATAATCATATAATAATCAGTTGCATGTATAAAATGCCAATTTAATTTACTAAAATTAACAATAATCAAGTCAAATAATTCATTTGCATAAATGTGGTACCACCAATAATATCATTTTTCAAATAATACTATAAATCAATTTCATTATTTTCAATAATGGGATAATTTAATAATGATTTAAAAAATTATTATAACTCAAGCCATTTACACTCACAACGCTAATCTCAAAGCTGTGAAATCGGTACCCGTATGGACCTGCTGGCTACCTACAAGCATAATTTTTCGCATTTTTTAAATTTCAATTTTAGGATGTCAAAATTCAATTTCTACACTAACCCAATCTAATCCTGGGCCCAACTTGGGGCTTGAATATCTCCAAATATAGTAGTCCAAATGGGGAAATAAAAATTATCCGACAAAATAGGATCCATGCTGATCACAACCATATTTTTCTTTTATTTTTTACTTTTTATCCATACACATGCTGACAGCACCCAGTATAGTTTGGTAGGCTTTTTTTTTTTTTTTTTATGATTCATTTTCAAATTTTTTTAATTAATCTTTATCATATTGGAATGGAGACTCGTCCAAGCACTAACGCTTTGCTTTGGCTCGATCCGTTTCTTGCCGACGGCGGCATCCAATCTCGTGCAGCCTCGACCAAGCGACAAAATGCACCAGCCTCTTCGTTGGTTCAATCTTGGTTGCATTTCCTTGCTCACGGGGCCTGCACGAGATTGGATTCCCGCGCCAGCCGAAGCCCTCGCGTTCCAGCTTCTTTTTGGATGCGGACAAAAGAACTCCGGATGTAGAAACAGCGCCAGCCATGGCCCCTAAATGCAATTCTGCGCCGCGTAGAATTCTGGATCGAATTAACGATCTTAAGAGATATTTAGTATTAAAATAAATTAATAAATATCATATATATATATATATATATATATATATATATACAATGAAGATTTTAATTTGATATTGATATTTATATTTAAATTGTATAAAAAATTAATAGGATTTGGTATGATATATGTGTAGCTATTTAAAAAATTTTATTTATGCTTATGACTTTATAAGCATCTATTATGATGGTTAAAAATATATATCTTTTAGATTTTTTTAATGTAAATAATTATATTTATTAAAAGATGATAAATTAATTATTTCAAATATATATATATATTTCTAATACACCTTTTAATATTTAATAAAGTAAGAGAGTTTTTAAATTAAGTTAATTTGTTTGGTTATGTAGAGTTTTGATATAATTTATTGGATATATTACACATATCACTCTACATATTCATTCGGAGCAAAGAGAAAAATTAAATAATATTTATCAAAATTATCAGTTTTTTTTTGGCATTTTTAATATAGCTCTCCAATTTCTTACCTAATTTTTATAATAAAGAAAAGGATTTTTTAATATATTAAAAATGAAAAAAAGTAAAAATATTCTAAGCTAATGAAAAAAAGGAAATTAAGTTCTACATTGAAAATGATTTAAAATCGATCCAATTTAATTGGGTTGATTTTAGGTTGGTTTCAAAATAGGATCTATTTCGTTTTAAATCGAAAATTTTGAAATTAATCTTGGTAGAGTTGGTTATAGGTTTTGGTCCAATCCAACCTAATTAGGTTCTTGTGGAAGGAAAAGATTTTTACAAGATAAAGATCTTTCCCAGGAATCGCTTAGCGGTTTGCCAAATGAGGCTCAAAGCTTGGTCAAGTAGTGTTTTGAGAGACTGAGCCAACTTTGTTGTTTTGAGGGAAAAAAAAAAAAAAAAAAAACATTTGCTAATATATACATGCTAACAAACACTTGGAAGCCCTCATGTTATATGATTTTCATCTTCAATGAAAAATAATTCTTAGTATGTTGATTTTGTATGATCTCGATTGGTGTCTCTTTGCCGCTATTCCACAAGATTTTGCAAAGGTTGTGAAGGGCTCAAGAAGTCATTGCAATTCTTAAAACAAAAATATTGATATGTTATGGCAAATGTCCATGAGAAAAGAAAATATGCTCTTTGGTCCAGGCACCAGAGATTTCCAAGTTTGAGTCTCGGATGATAAATCTTTCAGATATTTGAACTTACTCTCAAAATGGGGAAAATAAAAAAAAAAGTCAGTGCACAATAACAGTTAGGTTGGAGATGAGGTCAAGTTTGAGGCTTGTTTGGAATTCTTTCAAAAACACTATATTTTGTCACCATATACACGGGCAACCTATCCTACTAACTGTTATTGATAGACAGTGAAATTACTCTGTGCTGTTTATTACTTAACGTAGCTTACGGTGCGTGTGTACTTGTCTACTTTCCTATTTTTGCTGACCCTTGCTGTTACTTATGCTGCAGAATTTCATGGCTGAAGCTACTGCTCCAGCACAGAACAACATTGTGGCCTCCGTTGATCAGGGCTATAATGCTTACCCAGCACATGGCCTCAGCGTATACTTTCTCCTCTGGTCAATGTGGGAGAGAAAACTAAATTATAATTGTGGGAATTAAATTATGATGATTGTGGGCGAGTTTACTCAGAACATAGCCCCCCAGAAGGGGATAGGATGATTTTGGGGAGAATTAAATTATGAGGGAGGTCATGAGATATGCTTGTTGGAAATAAGTTGTATAAAATTACTAAAAATTTAAATTATAATAAATTAAAATTTAAATATAAAATTTTAAAATAAATAATTATTTTAAAAACCGTATTTGATCGAGGCATGTATACGATTTCTTTCTTTCGAAGGTAGTATAACGATTTGATTTGATCCAAACTTTCTACTATCAGCATAATTGCATAGAAGTGTAATCCAACAACTTTTTTATATACTTAAAAATAAAATTAAAAATATAATAATAATAATAATAATAAAATGAGGAAGCTTTTTTTATTTTTTTAGCTGTGCTTCTAAAACATGATTTTTTTTTATTTAAATATGACCTCAGAAAGTTTGAAATCTTATCAAGACAAAAAAATGGATTTAACCTTTGATTACCTATAATTTTATATCTTTAAGTTTATTTATAAGCTCAATTCAAATAATCTTTGATCTTTTTGACGTTAAAAGGTTAAATAACCGTTATTTCCGAGTCATGAAAAAATAAAAATAAAAATTTAAATTATTTAAAATATTTTTGAATGCTCACGACTGCAGCGATTGGAATGCTCGCGCTAGTGGAGCGCTCGCGGTCGCAAGCGACGTAAGCGCCCTTTTTTTCGTTTTTTAACGTAAGCACGGCCGTTACAGCACCTTTTTGTGACCGAACTTTCTTTGCTTTCGACGTTGAGTGAGCCCAATTGTTTCCTGTGACCAAAGCTTCGCTTTTGGTTCTGTTCCATTTATTACTTAAAGAAAATCTTCTCCCAATTTCCATGACGGTTATTTTGCTGTGGTGTCTAGATTCTAATTAGTGCTTGGTTATCGAATAGCTGGCCCAGGTTGCAATGCTATGATATTGAAAGCTGACGACTCTGAATCAATAATATATAGCATCTGACGTGAGGTACACTTGATATCAAAGTCGGTCTTTTGTGCTTACTACAAGGTGAAGGTTTTTTTAAAAAAATAATTATATTCTTTTCTGAATCTATGAGTTAGTAGTTTCTCTAAGATAGAGAAAACGGGAAATTAGCAAATATTTTCACCATATGGAAAGCTAGTTCTTGTCAATTTGGTGCTTTGGTGTTATGTGAACTTGTGTTTGCACCTCTTGGCCTATTGGATTTGGAAGTGTGTCAATTAAGAGCTTGAAAAATAAATAAATACTGTCAATAGGTTTATATCGGGAAGTAGCAGTATAAGTGGAACTGTAACTTGAATTGTGTGAATTTGATAATTCGGCTCATTATTGATCACAACGCAACTTTAAGAACTTCTCATTACTAGAAATGTAGGCAATTCAAACATCGCATAGCCTGAAAATATGGCAAGATTAGGTAGAGTTTTAAGTAATCAACCCCAATTATGCTTTAGATGAGTACAGGTTAAAGAAATTGACACAACTATTAATTCTCAGAGGACATTTTACTCACCTTCATGCTGTATGAATATAACAGTAGTTCGAGCAGCACTACCCCTTGTTGTTGGGGTTCCATCATTTGCAGGAACGTTGCATCAAGCATCAATTTAAGCAAATAAAAAAAAGTAATGTACTCTTATTGTATGGCAACTTGGATCATTTTTGACCATTTTGAGAGAGAGAGAGAGAGAGAGAGAGGGAGTTGGTGGGGGTGTGGTGGAGAACGAGAGCATGCGAGTTGTTAAGTGAGCAAGTCAAAAGGGGGGACAAGGACCACGACGATTTCCTGGGTTGTGTCATCGGACATCTCTTGACCTCCGGCCCCCATTCTTCCGTCAAGTGCCGCGTCTCTTGCAGACGCCAATAGTGGATTCAAGCCTGCGATCAACAGGAAGAGAAACAGCGCTACCCTATAAAGACCTACTTCTATGACAACTAGACTCTCAGTCCTTTCTTTGTGGAAGGTGTTGGATGTTTGATGGAGGAACATGGAAGAAGAAGGGGCAGAGAGGCAGCTCTTTATAGGCTTAAAGTGATGTCTCATGATGCCATGTGCCATGCAATGTTTGAATAATGTCTAAATTTTTAGTTTCATATTAATTATATATTAAAAAAAATTTAATGCTGATGTAAGATCAAGAGTTCAATTAATGATTTTTTATCTAACTTTTTTTCAATGAAATTTTAAGACATGATAAATAGCATCAGAGAGGACCTAAGCTCATGAGGATAAAGGGCTACATTGGTTATGTATGCATGCTTATATAGGATTGCCGCGGTCACCATAGCTTATTCTTAAGACCACTGTAAATACGGAACGACTATAATCACATAACACCACTATAATCACCTAACACTGGTCTCTACCATGTAAGCCCTTGCCATACTAGATCCTTATCCCTAACATGGAGCATATGACGACTGCCATGGTCACATAAACACTGGGCCGCAAAAGAAGGCTCTAAAATAATTGCACTATAATAACGTGACGCTGGACCGCATAAGAACACCATAACCTCTTGCCCATGGGCTTAAGAGGATTACAACCGTAATGATATTACACGAGGCCAACTAAGACCACCATAAGAGGCGATGGTGGTCTACGAAGAAAGATTACCTCAGTTAAAACTTTCTGACAAAAAAATAGTTAGAAAATTTGAAAATGAATGACAAAAGTGCCTTTTGTTGTAAAACTACTGAGGAAGGTGACCGTCAACGCTACCAGCATCCGAAGGAGGAGGACGTGCATGGATAGCGGTGGTCTTCTTCAAGCCGAATCGTCATCGCCGTCTTCTGCCCGAGCCTCTTTCCCAAGACC
>JACVBY030000048.1:0-49139 GCA_017589505.3 Metroxylon sagu
TTTCCAAAGGATTTACACGAGTCCCCAAAGATAACTCCAAACCTCACGCACTTCTCCTCTCTTAAACAAGAGCACCCTTCGGAATCCTTTTATAGACTTGAGTCATACTTTTAACCGTTTTGATCCTTTAGAAGCCTCGTTCAAGTCGGCTAGCCGATTGCAACCATCTAGCCACATGGCCTAATGTGCACCTAGGCGAATCAATGGGTGCACCTCATTTCCATCACGCCGGCTGTCTGGCCCGTGCGCACCACATGCCCGCCCGCCGCCCCGCGCATCTTCATGTCGCCATGCGCTCGCGCATCATGGCGCTGCTCATGCAGCTTGCCATGCACGCACACACGCCGCCCGCGTCTCCCACGCTCCTGCACGCCGCATCCGCGCATTGCTATACTCGGCCCCGGTCTAGAAATATGCCATCCTCACGCGTCTTGCCTCGGCCCATCTCGACACACCTCGGTCACACCTGCAGCCATGCTTTAATCATGCCTCGGCCACACGCTCCATGCCTTGTGCTCGCTTGCATGCCTAGCCCGCACGTTGCTGCTTGTGTGTGCATACCTTGCTTTTGCCATGCGTAACTTACCCGTCCCCATTAGTTCAAATGTTTAACTCACCCAGCCTAGCCACGACTCGACTATGCTGTGACGCTCGCGCCAACTCACCCGCATCAACCTCGCCTAACCCAATCCCAAGCATATCTCCCGACCATTAACTAGTATGCCTTCACATGATACACCACATCATCCTTACTTTTACCACAGTCTTGCGCATGTCCTCCCATGCTGCTCCCCGCTTTAACCATCGACGGCCTGCTTTGCATCCTGGCATCTCGCACAACTACTGTGACGCTTCAACACCTAGGCTTTGTCTTTGAAGCTGCATCTAACAAGCTTCCAACCAGCTACTTTACATGTGCTTTGCCGAACCCGGCACATATGCAATTTGTTTGCACGGCCAAAACCATGCCGGCCCTGGGCTCCACCTCCGCGTGCGGGTGCCACGCACTCGGCTGCGTGGGCGCGCGGCGGCACGCTCTTTTGCCAACTTGGTGACAATTCTCCTCGGGTAGAAAAAGCCGATGCCCTCGTCGGTTCCCCTTCCAAATAAGAGAGAACTTCATTCTCCAGCCTGCCACGCAATTCTTTGCTGCACGTTCCCATGTAACCTACTGCCAACACTTTCACCCGATCCATTGTACTCAAAATTCCATATGATTCCCAATCTTCCGAATGCTCTAATATCCGATACAACTTCTTCGAATATTCCTGGCTAATAGCGAGTGGTGCTCTCAACAGGAACAACCCTTTCGGCATCCTCATAATATGGCTTCAAAAAGCTCACATGAAGAGACCGGATACATCTTCAACCTATCTAGCAAATTGAGTCGATATGCCACGGCTGCGATCCGTTCAAAAACACCGAACGATCCATCATACCGTGAGCATCGGTCCATGATGGAGCTTAATCTTCCCCATCTTCTTCCACACTTGTGGTGTTATCTTCAAAGAAAAAAACCCGATCTCCCACTTGGAAACTCTAAGGGTCTCTCGCTTCCTATCCGCAAACTTTTTCATTACCGCAACAAATTTTGCTAGACTCTCCTTAGCCTTCTGTCTCAATCAACTCGGAATTTATCACTGTGCCATTTTATACGGCTCGCCGGACATGGCCCCGTGTCCCGTCGAACCGCCACACCTCAAAGGTGATAAAGGCTGAAATCCCCATACATACTTCAGCTCGGACTCATCCTCGTTGAAGATGCTTTATGTTGATTGTAACTAAACCGAGCTACATCCAACAATTCCAACCAATTCCTTTGACTCTTACCCGCGTACACAAAATGATGTAGATACTCTTCCAATAATCCATTAATACATTCAGTCTGCCCGTCAGTCTATGGATGATAGGCTGTTGAGAATCTTAACTCTGAACCCATCATTCTGAACAGTGAAGTCCAAAACTTCCCTGTAAACCTTGGATCCCTGTCACTTATAATCCTTGCGAGGCTGGTACATCGAAATGCTCTGTCACAATACCACCGAAAAATAATTCTGCCCCTACTACGTACCGTCGTACATGGGAAAGGTGCTGTCATACAATACAACATATTTGGAAAACCTATCTACAACCACAAAAAATAGACTTCATTCCATTTACCTCCGGAAATCCAAAGTGATAAAATCCATAGAGACTAAAATCCATGGCTTTTCCGTAATGGGAAGTGGCCGCAACAACTCTGCTTCCTTTCTCCATTCAAATTTTCGGTTTTATCCATTTGGCGAGATATGTGACATGTCTTCACATATAGTTTAATATCATCCACCATCTTAGGCCAATAATACGACCTTCCAAGCAAAGCCATCATACGCTACTACTCCCCCTGGGATGGCCCCACACTTATAGTGGATCATGGCTTTCCTTCGGGGTAATTGTCGAAGACCTCACCCTTCGGTACATATAGCCGAGCCTCCTCTAAGAATAAGAGAAGACCATCTTACGCCCAATACTTGCGTAGCTCCCGCTGGCTGCTTTGCTTTTCAAAAGCTTTGCATACTCCTAATCACTAGCAATATATTCCTTCGATCTGAACCAGAAATTCCCCTTGGAAAGTTGTCAACGCCGCAACAAACCTTCCAACTCGCTTCCGCTCAATGAATCGGCTACCAAATTCTCGCTTAACGAGGACGATGCATCCATTCAAAATCAAATTCAGCTAGATATTCTTGCCACCTTGCTTGCTTAGGTGTAAGTTTTTTTACTGGAGTAGTGAAATATGTATTCGCTACATTATCGTAATGTAACCATGAAATGAGCTCCAAGTAAATAATGCCTCCATCCCTATCTAAACAAATGGATAACTCACGGTCATTTCTTTTTCATGCCAGCTTCCCGAATATCTTTCTTTCCACATCGTTTCATTCAAACTTTCTCTACTTTCAAAAGCAATAGGATGCCCATCCTGATTAGCACTCCACCAATAGCATAATCCCCCTGAAGCATCTGTATGAACTTCATAAATGAGTCATTCAAAATCGAGTAGCTTTAACACAAAGGCTCGCTTTGCGGGTCTATGCATTTGCTCTTCAACGCTTCAAAGGATGCTTGGCAACTGGTACCGTCCACTCCCATAATTTATTCTTCCTTCAACGTCAAATTGCGTAAGTGGCGTAGCAATCTTTGGAATAACTCTTTATGAATCTTCGGTAATAATTTGGCAAGACTCGAAGGGAAATATCTCAACCTTCCTGCCAATCTTTATTTTGGAACTCGGCCAATCCGAAGTATCGCCCTAACCTTGTCTTCATCCATGAAAATTTGGCCTTGGCCGATCTTGTGTCCGAGAAAAGAAACTTCTCTTTTGACAAAATCTTGACACTTCTCCCGCTTAAGATAGAGAGCTGATTCTTCCTTAAAGATGAAAACACCAAACTCAAATAGCTTCAAATGATCTTGCAGGTATGAATCGCTGAACACAACGATACTCCTCATCAAGATAAACCACCACAAATTCATCAAGAAAAGGATAGAGAACATCGTTCATTAAATTGCAAAATGTTGCTGGAGCATTGGTTAAGCCAAAAGGCATTACCAAAAAATTCCAAAAGATCCATATCTAGTAACACAAGTAGTCTTGGCTTCATTCCCTTCTCCTGGCTATACCTGGACTTGCCAAAGCCTACCCCCGATCGTAGATCTAGCTTTGAGAAGAAACTCGCCTTAGCTAGTCTATCAAATAGATAAAATTCGGCCGATTAAGGTACTTTGGATATCTATTCTTTAATGTTACCTTATTCAAAGCTCGGTAATCCAATACACATTCTAAGAGATCCATCCTTCTTTCTTTGAAAGAGTAATCGGCGCCCCAAATTGTGCCTTAGATGGCCGAATCATCCCGGCCTCAAGCAGATTCATCCAACTTGTCTTCTCAATTCAGCAAGTTCACGTTGGTGCTATTCAATAAGGTACTCTTGTAGGTGGTACCACACTCCTGGTATCAATTCAATCCGATGATCAATATTCCTTCTAGGTGGAAGCTCTCGAGATAATTCACTAGGCATAAGATCTTTGAATTCCTCAAGCATATTCTCGTAATTCTCCACCGTAAACTTCAATTGATAAATCAGATTGGTAACTCCTCTCTTATAGCAGCAAGATAAGTTTCCTCACCTTTCTTTAATCCCTTTTTAACTTCTTGCTTTGCCGACACTTCAAAGTCCCATTTCCCTTAGGAACGATTGCTTCAACTCTTCACAAAACAAGGTGATGCCTCATCACCAATCAAGAATCCCTTCAAATGAGGAATCACACTAACCTTGGCACTATTAAAGAAATCCATGCCCAATATCAAACTAAAATCATCCAACGGCACTACCATCAACATGCACCTACATCTTTCCAATTGCCAACCCCTCAAGATTCACTTCGGTTGAACCATGAATCGGCATAGCCCACACGAATTCACCGCCTTAATCTTGGCCTGGAATTCTTGGACACAGATTTTTTGAGCTTCAATCTTTCCGCTTCTCTCGCAAGTAAAGGAAATTATTAGTGGCACCTCGTATCTAACATGTTAAAGCATTGGCACAAAAACTCCTCCAATCTCTGCACGTTGGTATACATCAATCCAAATGTGTAAAGCTCGGAGTCTTTCCTTCTCCGTCACAATCGCATTCACAACTCGCATGATGGATTGACTCCTAGAAAGTCCCTCCTTCAACCATACTTTGTCCACCGATTGTTGGGCTATAAAGAGTATTGAGAACTTGTTTCTTGGGACAATTCCGCACATGGTGCGACTCGCCACATATGAAACAGCCCCATATCTTCTTCTTGAACTCGATCATCCTTAGGGCTTTCTAGTCTTTGCCCTTTGGGCGATCCTTCTTTCTTCTTCTTCTTGCCTTGGTTACCTTGATTTTTCTTCCACTTTCGTTCCTTAACTCGCCTTGGAAAATCCAAATTTCCTGGCTTGGACTTCTCCTTGAGTCCACCACCCAAATGTGGATTGCGAAAATCAATCAATGCTTCCGCCGCCGCCATCGCTAAAGGTATATCTCTTACCCCTTGGACGACGAAGTTCAAATTTCGAGCCCAAGGTTGCAAAACCCGAAAGAAAGTTAAACAACTTATCTTCTTCCGACATATTGGTGATATCTAACATCAAAGAACTAAACTCCTTGACATAATCCCTTGTCAAACCGGTTTGCTTCAACTTCTTTAAAGAATCTCTTGCTATCCAGGCTGTATTGCAAGGTAAAAATTGTTCACGGAGCTCTTTCTTCAAAATCTCCCATGAATCAATCTTTTGCCTACCCGCATTCAGATAATCCAAAACATGGGTCCTCCACCATAATTTGGCATCTGCACCAAGATACATGGTTGCCAAATTCACCTGATCCAATTTAGGCGCTCTCATGGCTTTGAAATAGTTCTCTAGATCCCATATGAAATTTTCTAACTCCTTTGCATCTCGATTGCCATTGAAAATCTTTGGATCTGGAACTTTCACCTTTGTTGGTTGTTCTTGACTTGATGAAGATGAGGCTGAACCATTCACCACAGCTTTCCTCAACAAGCTGATTTCATCTTCTATAAGCCGCATCTTCTCCATCACACGAGACACAAACTCAGCATGCCCCTCTCGTTGATGTGCAAAACGGGCTTCCAAGTCATGAATCAGATCTTCTTGGGTTGATTGAAGAGAAGCCAATCTCTTATGATGATAAACTTGCATTGTAATAATATTCGGCATATCATCTTCCTCCCGATTGCCAATAGATCCTCCAATCCTGCGACCCTCTCCGTGATCGTCATGATACTTTCTCAACAAGAATTCTTCACTCCACAAGAATCTTGCTAACTCTTGAAAGATTTTGGCCAGATTTCAAGAAATCCCCAAAACTCAAGAAACCCCAAGAACTACACCGATCTTACCAAGAACTTCAATCCTTCAACCAAAATTATTGTCCTCTTCACGACCAACCTTCAAATACCAATCTTGCCTCAGTTAGCAAACAAGATCTTAATCAAAACCCGGTTTCTTTCCAAAAATTGGGCTCTGATACCACTGTCACACCTTTGAAGAGTCGCAACGGAAACTACAAATTTTTGCCTTCAAGACTATCTCTCTTTAGGTGTGTGGCGCTGAAGTCGCGCACCACTTCAGCCAGCCTTCCCGAGGAACTCTTGGACAACCCAAGTTGTGCCCTTCAAGAAGATGTTCTTACCTCCAAGAACCTCCTTCTTGATGCTAGGAATCACCTTGGCTTGCTGCTCAATTCTGCTGCAAAGCTGGGCTGCGCCTTCCCAAACTTTCTTCCATCAAAGATCCAACACAAAGACTCATGAACCACACATAACATGGAGGGAATTACAATGTATTACCAGCACTCAGAAATACATCAAACTCTCACATCAAGAAAGCTCCCAGCCCTTACAAGAACCGCTTAAGATTCTCTTCATAAGGCCTCACTTCCCTCTCTTTGCTGGAATCTAAACACCTTGACAGAAATTCAGCAACATAGTAGCCATACAATGACTCACACACCCTTTCCAAAGGATTTACATGAGTCCCCAAAGATAACTCCAAACCTCGCGCACTTCTCCTCTCTTAAATAAGAGCACCCAGGTCCTTTTATAGACCTCAGCCATGCGCCTAACCGTTTGATCCTTTAGAAGCCTCGTTCAAGTCAGCTAGCTGATTGCAACCATCTAGCCACATCGCCTAATGTGCACCTAGCTGATCAATGGCTGCACCTCATTTCCGTCACGCCGCTGTCTAGCCCGTGCGCACCACATGCCCATCATGCGCCCGCGCATCTTCATGTCGCCTTGCGCTCGCGCATCCTCGTGCGCTCATGCACTGCCATGCATGCACACGCCCGCGCGTCTCCACGCTCCCGCACGCCTGCATCCGCGCGTTGCTATACTCGGCCCAGTCTAGAAACATGCCATCCTCATGCGTCTTGCCTCGGCCCATCTCAGCACACCTCGGTCACACCTCGGCCATGCTTTAATCATGCCTCGGCCACACGCTCCATGCCTTGTGCTTGCCCGCGCCTGGCCCGCACGTTGCCAACACATGTGCCGTGCACTACCCATGCACAACACCATTCCGGCTAGTCTGCATGCTGCTCACTTGGCCTAGCCCGACTCAGCTATGCACACGCGCTCGCGCATCAACCTCGCCTGACCCAATCCAAGCATATCTCCCAACCATCAAACCAGTATGCCTTCACACAATGCACACATCATCCTTGCACACACCACAGTCTTGCGCATGTCCTCCCGCGCATCGCACAACCATCCAGCCTAACGCACTGCATCTTGGCACGCGCATAACTCTGCGCGCTCCAAGACCTAGCTATGCTGACTGCATATAGCAAGCTTCCAACCAGCTCGCCTGCATGTGCTTTGCCAAACCCCGCACATATGCAACTTGTTTTGCATGGCCAAAACCATGCCTAGCCCGGACTCCACCTCCGCATCGTGCCACGCACTCGGCTCTGTGTAGGCGCGCGCTGCGCGCTACTACCAACTTGGTGACACCACGAGACATCACTTTAAGCTTATAAAGAGCTGCCTCTCCCATGTTCCTCCATCAAACATCCAACACCTTCCACAAAGAAAGAACTGAGAATCTAGTTGTTATAGAAATGGGTCTTTGCCTTAGAGTAGTGTTGTTTCTCTTCCTGGTGATCTCAGGCCTGAATCCACTATTGGCAACTACGACACCTTTTGAAGGAGTGTCATACCTCAGATCCAGTGGTGGTGGCCCAGGGGTAACAACCCGCCGCATGCCAAGCATGCAAGGCATCCAGTACAGTATCATTAAAAACAATGAGGGGTAATAACTATATGTCATACAAAATTTGAATCCTCCATATTACAAATTATGTAATATTGGGCAACAAACCAAAAATTCAAAATAATTCCAATTGGGGTTACATATAACAAAATATATTCTATTTACATCATTAAGCTCACGATTACCCCTGTTGTTGCCCTTGATAATTTTGTGCCTCTGAAAAAATATTGTAAGATTTAAATGAGCTCACACTCAGTAAGTAAGCCTACTGTAACATAATATAGCCAATTAGAATTTTAACGAATCAAATACATGTCATGCTTTCAAATTTAAAATATTTCCTCATATTATAGAATTATGCAAATCTCATGCTTAAATAAATTGGAAGCAAATATTATGTAATAATATTTCAAAATACCATTTCAATTCCAAATCACTATAAATCTCATTTTATACTAATGTCCCACGTCCACGTAACAAAACATCTTAAGGATGTAACCTCCCTGTACGCCCCCAGTGGAGGAAGGGTGCTGGAGTCATTTAGCATATAATGTCATATCCTATCACAGCACATCCCAAGGATGTGTGTTCTCCATATATTTTCCCTGTGAATGTGGGTCCCAAAGTCATGTAACATATCATGTGGACCGTGATGACATATAATAGCACATTCACAAATATCATGTATATGCATTATTGCAAACATATAATCAATATACTTTTCACATTTTACCAAATTGATAATTTCAAGTAATCATGTCTATAACCAATTGCATATATAAAATATCAATTATATTACAAAAATTTGCAATAATCAAGTCAAATAATTCATTTGCATGAATGTGGTACCATAATTACCATTTATTAAATAATACTATAAATAAATTTTATTATTTCAATAATGGCATAATTTAATAATGATTTATGAAAATCATTATAACTGGTTTACTTACCTCTCAATGCTAATCTCAAGGTGTAAATCAGCTATATGGACCTTTGGGTACCTACAACATAATTTTTCAGATTTTTAAATTTTAAATTTAGGATGTCAAACTGACTCCTACACTTGATCCAACCCAACTTGGGGCTTGAAGATCTTTAAATATAGAAGCCCAAATGGGGAAATAAAAAATCCATGACAAACTAGGATCCAAGCTGATCAAAATCCTATTTTTCTTTTATTGGGCTCGGCTCAATATGGAGCCCAAAAATTAGGCCCAAATTGGCTAACTAGACTGGGCCGGGTTCGGCCCAATCCTCTTTCTTTTTCCTTTCCCACCCCTGGTTCACCTAAACCAGGGGAGGGCTGAGAATGGCTGGCGGCCTGGGGGTCACTTGGTCGCCGATGACTGGCCCCAGGCTAGCCGCCGCCGCCAGCCACCCCCTTTTCCTTTCCCTTTTCTTTCTTTTTTTTTCTTCTTCCCCTGTTCCCCTTCTCGTTGCCGGCTGCACGGTCGGCCACCACTGGCCTGCTGGACCCCATCGGACGCCGCCCTGGCACCGATGGGGGCCGCCGGCCGGAGCCCGGGCTCAGCGAGCAAGTGGGCACGCTGTCGGGCCCGAACCAACGCGAGAGCCGGTTTGGCTCCCACGTCAGGGGAGGGCCGTTCGGCCCTCTCCCTCCTCTGCCCCCTGCTGGCGGCATGGTCGGCCACTGCTGGCCGGTCGGACCCTGCCAAACGCCGCCTTAGCACCGATGGGGGTCGCCGACCGGAGCCTGGGCCCGACGAGCCGATGGGCACGCCGCTGAGCCCGAACCAATTGTTAGGGGAGGGCCATCCAGTGGCCCTCCCCCTCTTTCCCCTTGTCGGCGGCACGGTCGGTCGGATCCCACCGAACGCCGCCCCTGCGCCGGTGGGGGTTGCCGCCTGGAGATCGGGCCCGGTGAGCCGGGGGGCACGCCACTGGGCCCGAACCAAGCGCGGGAGGACATTCGGCTCCCGCATTAGGGGAGGGCCCTCCAGCGGCCCTCTCCCTCTCTCTCTACCACTCTCACTCTCTCTCTCCTTTGTCCTCGCCGGTGAGGGGGGGTTACCTGTCGGCAGCGAGGCGGCAGGGACGAGCGGAGCGGCGACAGCGGCGACGGACAGCGAGGGTAAAGGAGACGGAGGGGACTGGCACGGTCCCCTTCTCTCCCTTTTTCTTCAGCGAGGGGAGGGCTGAGTCCTCTCTTGTGCTCACGTGCCCGCGCGTGGGTGCGCGTGCTGGCGCACATGCAGCGCGTCGAGTGTCGCGCACCCACGCTAATAAGTTTTATTAAAAAAATATTTTTTACGATCGAGGGGTTTACATCCTCCCCTCCTTATAAAATTTTCGGCCTCAAAATTAATATACATCCGAAATAAAGCTTTTGAGACCCAAATTGGAAATTACAAGCTTTATTTATCTTTCTGATCAAATTACAACGGTAGATACTCTTTTGTACATATATATATATATATATATATATATATATACTCAGATACAAATAGATGAGGATATTTCTTCTTCATTTCCTCTTCAAGTTTCCACGTAGCCTCCCGTTCAGAATGATTACTCCACTGAACCTTAACATAGGGAATGCTACGCCGTCTCCGAACTTGATCTTTGTGGTCCACAACACGTATAGGATACTCTTCATATGTCAAATTCTTTTTCAACTGTATGAGCTCCATTTCTATCACATGGCTGGGGTCAGGAATGTGCTTCCTCAACATAGAGACATGGAATACATTATGTACCTCAGAGAGTGCAGGAGGTAATGCCAAGCTATAAGCCACTTCCCCCACTCTGCTCAAGATCTCAAATGGCCCAATGTATCGTGGACTCAATTTTCCTCTAAGCCCAAACCTCATCACATCTTTGGTTGGTGATACCCTTAAGAAGACATGTTCTCCAACCTAAAATTCCAGCTCCATTCTTCTTACATCAGCATAGTTCTTCTATCGGCTCTGAGCTATCCGGAGTCTTTCTTTAATCAGTTGTACTTTTTCTACTGTTTGTTGAATCAGCTCAGGGCCCAACAATTTTCTTTCCTCCACATAATTCCAACACAAGGGAGATCTGTATTTCCAACCATACAGAGCTTCAAATGGAGCCATCCTAATACTAGCTTGGTAACTGTTGTTGTAAGCAAACTCCACCAATGGTAGGTAGTTGTCCCAAGCACCACCCAAGTCTATCACATAAGCTCGCTACATGTCCTCTAAGATTTGTATGGTCCTCTCAGACTGTCCATCTGTCTGGGGGTGGAAAGCTGTGCTGAAGTTCAGTTTGGTCCCCAGAGCCCTATGAAGACTCTTCCAAAACTAGGACACAAACCTAGTATCCCGATCTGACACAATCGACTCGGGGACACCATGAAGCCTCACGATCTGCTCAATGTACATGGTGGCCAATCTCTCACTAGAGACCCCAACTCTGAACGGTAGGAAATGAGCTGACATTGTCAATCTATCAACAATGACCCAGACCGCATCATTGCTTTTGAGAGTTTTGGGCAAACCCATCACAAAATCCATAGTGATCTTTTCTCATTTCTACTGGGGAATCATTAGAGACTGAAGAAGTCCCGCAGGCCTTTGATGTTCGGCCTTTACTTATTGGCACACTAACCACTTGGCCACATATTCAGCAATCTCTCCTTTCATCTCTTTTCATCAAAAAATTTTTCGTAGGTCTCTGTACATTTTGGTGCCTCCTGGGTGTACAGTATAGGGAGAGTAGTGAGCCTCCCTCAAAATTTTGGCCCTTAAATCCTTTACATTTAGCACACAGAGCCTACTATTAAATCTTAGGGATCCATCCTCCATTATTTTGAATTCATTCTGAACCCCTGACTGCACAGCTTCTTTAATCTTTTGCAGTTCCAAATCTTCTTTCTGGGAAGACTTAATCCTGTCAATCAAGGTTGGCTAAAGTACAAGTGTTGCAAAAAGCCCATCGGACCGCTGCACTTGCAAACCAACCTCCAACTTTTCAAGGTCTCTATGAATGTGACGCTGAGAAGTAATTATGGAAGCTAGCTCTGAGGAGGGCTTTCTGCTTAAGGCATCAGCTACTACATTGGCCTTCCCTGGGTGATAATGCAGGCTCAGGTCATAATCCTTTAGTAGCTCCAGCCACCTCCTCTGCCTCAAGTTTAGCTCCTTTTGAGTGAAGATGTATTTCAGACTTTGATGGTCTGTATACACATCACAAGTTTCCCCATATAGATAATGCCGCCAAATTTTCAGAGCAAAGATCATGGCGGCCAACTCCATGTTATGAGTAGGATAGTTCTGCTCATAAGGCTTCAGCTGCCTGAAGGCATAGGCTATTACCTTTCCATTCTGCATCAGAACACCTCCCAATTCCTTTCGAGAGGCGTCAGTAAATAAGGTATATCCTCCAGATGTAGATGGAAGGGTAAGGATAGGGGCTGATACCAGGCGCTGCTTAAGCTCCTGGAAACTTCTCTCACACTCCTCTGCCCAAACAAACTTTGCTCGCTTTTGGGTTAAGCGAGTTAGAGGTAAAGCAATGCAAGAGAAGCCTTCTACAAATCTGCGATAATAATCAGCCAGTCCCAAAAAACTTCTGACTTCTGTTACATTGGAAGGCCGACACCACTTCACAATAGCCTCAAACTTTTTAGGGTCTACAGATATGCCATCTTTGGATATGATATGACCCAAGAAGGATATTTGGCTCATCCAGAAGTCACATTACTGTAGCTTGACATAAAGTTTCTTCTTCCGAAGAGTCTGCAGAATAATCCTTAAGTGATCTTCATGCTCCAAATGACTTTTAGAATATATCAAGATATCATCAATGAAGACCACTATAAACTGATCTAGGTATGGTTTAAAGATCCTGTGCATCAAGTCCATAAATGCTGTCGGGGCATTAGTTAACCCAAACGGCATCACCAAGAACTCATAATGGCCATACCTGGTTCTGAATGCAGTCTTAAAAAGATCCTCAGCTTTTATCTTAAGCTGATGGTACCCTGATCGAAGATCAATTTTTGAGAATACCTGGGCTCCTTGGAGTTGATCAAATAGATCATCAATCCTCGGCAAAGGGTACTTATTCCGCACTGTTACCTTATTAATTTCTCGGTAATCAATGCAGAGCCGAAGACTACCATCCTTCTTTTTGACAAATAATACTAGAGCACCCCAAGGAGAGACACTGGGTCTGATAAATCCCCGATCCAAAAGCTCCTGCAACTGACATTTTAACTCCTTTAGCTCAGCTGGGGCCATGCGGTAAGGAGCCTTGGATATAAGTCCAATGCCAGGGGCTAAATCAATAGTGAACTCGACTTCTCGATTCGGGGGTAATTCAGTCAATTCCTTCGGAAAGACATCAGGAAACTCTCGAGCCACTGGGATATGCTCCAACTTATGTTCTTCCTGCTGAAGGTCTTTGACCACAGCAAGAAACCCCTGACCACCTTTTCTTAGATATTTTTCAGGTTGCAGAGCTGGCACCAATACTGAAGCCAGGTGTTCCTGACTTCCAATAAAACTAAATTCAGGAAGATTAGGAATTTTAAAGATCATCCTTTTCCTGAAATAGTCTATGAAAGCATGATAGGAGGCTAACCAGTCCATTCCCAGGATTACGTCAAAGAACTTCAGTGGGAGGACTATCAAATCAGCATTCAACCTTCTATCTTCCATGTCAATTAGGCAGGATCTACATACTGAGTCTACCATCATGACATCTCCATTTGGAAATGCAATATGCAACTCTTGCTCTAGAGGAACGGGTGTCAAGGATGCATTCTTGGTAAGATAACTATCAGATACAAATGAATGTGTGGCACCCGGATCAATTAAAATTTGAGCATAAGTGTTGCCTACTTTAAACATACCTGTCATAAAGATTAACTTAGCTTAGATGTCATGCAGTTTCATATGTTTTTTTCCTCTATCAACTATCATAATCTATGCATTACACCAGATATGAATGCAATAATTTAAAGAAATATATATTAAGTTAACAGGCATACTTGTTACCACAGAATTAGAGGCAGCAGCATCCTTCTGAGTGAGGGTATAGACCCTTCCTTGGGTCCTGGGCTGCTGCTGGCTCTTCCGCTGATCTGGAGGGGGCTGCTGGTCCTTCCGGAGGAGACAGGTGTCATCTTGTGATACATCTTCCCACATATAAAGCAGGCACCAGTCAACCTGCAGCACTATTTGCTCGGATGGGCCTTTCCGCAATGAGGACAGTGGGTCCCTTATCCTTTTGCCCTGAGGGAGCCTGAAAGAAACCCTTCCTCTTCTTAGCCTGCCCTGAAAATTGACCAAAAGAAGGTCTTCCCTTTTTCATCTGCTGCTCCCTCACCTGCTGGATGGCAATCATGTCCTTCTCAATCACCAGAGCCTTGCTCACCACTGCACTGTAAGTGGGGAGCTCAAATGCATTGACTGCTTGTCTCAGCCTGGGCTGCAGTCCCTCGGTGAATTTTGTGATCTTGGTTCTCTCAGTGATTACAAAATCAGGAGCAAATCGGGCTAGTCTTCTAAGCTCAGCTTCATACTGGGCCACATAGAGGTTCTTCTACTCCAATCTCAAAAACTCAAACTCCATCCATCTCTGCGCACTCCTAGGGAAGTACTGGTCATAAAAAGCCTTCTTAAACTGTCCCCAAGAGATAGCCCGACCTCCCAATCGCTGCTCCAACAATAGCCACCAATCATAAGCTTCCTCCTAAAGGAGGTAGGTGGCAAATCTAATCCGCTCCTCCTCCTGGCTACCAAGGGCCGTAATGGCCTTCTCTATCTCTCTTGTCCACCTCTCCGCATCAAGTGGGTTGGTGGATCTAGTGAAGGGAGCAGGGGCTAGGCTCTTAAACTCTGTGAAGCTACGACCCCCTCCCTGCCAGGGCTGAGATGGAGCGGGCTGAGAAGCGACTGACCCGCGGCCCCGGGGCCGGCGGGTCTGAGGAGTAGGAGGGGCAGACTGAGTCTGTAGAATGGTAGAGCCAGATAGAGCAGGCAGTAATTGTTGAATCTGCTGCTGCATAGCCTACACTGCCTGAGTCACTCTCAAAAAGGTCCAGAGCAGCTCGGCCTGTAACTGCTGTGGGTCGTTGCCAGCCGGGGCAACGAAACCCGAATCTGCAGTGGCTTCCTGGCCTCCCTGCTGGTCAGGGTCACCAGCCTAAGAGCCCTCATCGTGTCGCTGACTTCTAGTGTGACGAGGCATTATGAATTCCTGCCAAGGTTAGGTTCCAATTAATATCTTTATAAACCTCCAAATCTCAAGCATTTTTAAGCAAGTCACTTGAATTTTTCCCTAGAGTTATTACCCTCCTAATGTCGTGTCAATATTTTGGCCTAGTGTTAGTCATGTGTTTGTCCCTAATGTTAAATCTCGCTCTGATACCACTACAAGCTGTCACGCCCCAGATCCAGTGGTGGTTGTAACATTCCGAATCTCAAAGCAGTATCCTAATCTTGAAGCATAAAATTTATCATGAATAAAGGGGCACTTTTGAAATTTTATCAATGTCATTTGAACAATTGGTGAGGGGTATAAAGGGAAAGGATACCAAAGTCATTTGAAAATTTGATTAAGGGTAAAGTGGAAAAAAGGATCCTGCCGTCATTCGCAAATTTCTTCAAAAGTAAAGAGGGAATTTGTCAAGGGCTTTTTCATGAGTGGAGAAGGGTAAAAATGCATGGTGAAGAGGCATGTCATGTGGACTTTAAAAGGGCATTTTGGGGATTTACTTGAGGGAAATTGGAGATTTGCCAAGGCATTTAAAAAACCCCCTTAATCCTTCCCTTCATCCATCGTAAGAAAAATCAAGAGAGAGGGAGAAGAGGGCGGTGGAAGAGGAGAGAAAATTTCAGCCGTAGGGAAGAAGAAGAAGAAGAAAGAAAGAAGAAAAAGAAAAAGAAAAGAAGAAGAAAGGAGGAAGAGAAAGGGAGAAAGCTTGGTGTCTTCTCTTCTTTGTCACCCTTAAGGTAATTCCTAAACCTTATAAGTTTTAGATAAATGATTAACTCATGTGTTAGAGAGAAAAGGAAAAGAAATAAGAGAGGATTTCATGTTATGAAAATGATGAGGATTTATGGTTGATAGAGGGAAATATGTGATATGTAGAATGAAACCTTTTCTTATACCATTTTTATATCTAGTTTAAGAAGATAGTATGATAGCATGTGAGGGTGTTGAAACCATGAATCCATGTAGTTATGAAGCCGAATGATAAGAGAAAAACATAGGAAATTTTGGTATGCATTTAAGGGGCATGCATGCATGTTTCATGGAAAAACCTAGGTGTCTGTTGCCTAAATAAATTTATATGTGGTAATATAGGTCAAGGAAATCAAGTAAAGGAGCCTTTTCAAGAAGGGTAGTAACTATGGAAAAGAAGAAATAGCAAGTGAGTGGGTTTCTTATCTATCTTGTGAAATGTTTTATAATAGTATAGTGTTATTTTGCTACAAAATGAGTGTATTATACTAAGTATAGTATCCTCAGAAATCAAATATGGGAAATGAGAAACCGGTTATAATGTTATTATATTTATAAAGCATGTTTAAAAGCAAGGCATGAGTTTAAAGAATAAGTATGGATTTACAGCATGTTTTAAAGCAAGACATGAGTTTCAGACAAAGCATGAGTTTCAGCAAAGTATAGAGTTTCATGAAAAAGCATTTTTTGGATAAATATATGTTTCAGTAAAGCATGGAAATTTTCCTTCAGAGTTATATTTCAAAGTATGCATGGGCATGCATAAATAGAAATGTTTCAAGAAAATATAGCTAATTGTATATTGGAATATAAACTTATACTTGAGTATTTTTACAGCATACAGCATAAATAGCATTGGGGCATCTATAGGGCTGATCACCCTGTATACTGTGCCATAGCATGAGCATTTCACACACTATTATAGCCGGCACCTCCTTGCGATTCGATCGTACTATGATCCCTAGGCCAGGAGGAGTACAAGCTAGATCAGCCCAATGGGGCAGATTGCAAGCAGCCCAGTGGGGCAAAGAATCACAGCTCAGTAAAGAGATAGGATACTATACAAGCCAAGGTGGCTCAGAGATATTAGCCCAAGGAAGGGGCAACTAGGAGGCCCAGGGAAAAGGGGCAAGTTCATACCTGGGGTGAACCACACATGTGAGGGGTGCCATGTAGTGCGGGGATCCTCGGCCCTCAGTACACTCACCCACTGAGAGTATACCTGTAGGAGGGTGACTATAGGGATGTACCTTAGTGGTAGCACACCCAGCCCATCATCATGGAATTTTGTAAATGTGGTATTTCTTTATTTAAGTTATATTATTGGAAGCATAAGTTAACTTATGAGTTAACTTATCTCATTTATAAAAATTTATGTATCGATTGCGATATGTTGCACTGATATACTTATGAGCTTATAACGTGATTCTCAACTTCTTTTCATAATTAGATGGTTATCCAGTCACTGGGACTTAGGTCTCACCCCTCTTGTATTCACATTTTTATTTTAGATCAGTGTTAGAAATTCTTCGGGGCTAGCAGCTGAGTTTAAAATATTCAAAGACTAAGCAGGTGGGCTTAGCATCTTAGTTTCAGTACCGAAATTTTTGTATGTGTTATTAGTGTTTGAAGGAGTTGGTGGATGTAAAGGAGATTGTAAGGTATTTTTGTATGTTAAGAGTGGTGATTGAGATGATGATGTATGTATATTTATATATGTGAAGTTGTAATTATATGATGTAAATATCAGACTTAGATTGAAGATAAATAGTGATGTGTATGTATAAGATGTTTTTAAACTGAACAGGATCAAGTAAATTAGCTGTTGTTATTTGATGACATATGTGATTAAACTGAGCAGGTTAAATATTATTAACAGGATCAAGACGTAAATCTCAGACTACTTTGTTGATTCTTACACTATATTAAAATCAATATTTTTGGATTTAGAAATATTTTATTTTGATCTATCTATCATTTTTCTACGAAAAAATATCCTTCTACTTTTCTTATATTTTTATCTAAATACTAGTGACTATGTAGAAAAGGACCCTAAATCCTCGTTCTTAAAGAAAAGAATGGTAAAAAAAATAAAGAAAAAATTATTGGTCCTCAATTAATATTTGTTTTAATTAACTTCAAGTAGCTCAAGTGCCTCCCTATGCTTGCAAAAAAGCTGAGAGTGAGAGATTTATTAAATTTTAGATCACATTTGCGCACCTTTTTATATCTCAAAAAACACATTTCATGCACCTTCATATTGGGAATGTAAACTTCCCAGTTATATTAAAAAGAAAATGAATGTGTTAGAGCAGCACATCCCTAGTAGCTGAGTTTCCATCATATGCATGGAAAGTTACATCATTATATATATATATATATATAAAAAAAGCCGTCTATCTTCTTATTGCATAGCCTTGGTCCATTTTAAAGAGCGAGAGCTGGCATGCGAGTTCTCAGCAATGACCACCATGGTTTCCTGGATTGTGGGTGCAGCCCGAAGCTCCCGAAGGTGTCACCGAACCTCTCAGGATTTCCAGAATGATCCCACCGCCCTCCGGCCCCCACTCTCCTTCCAAAGGCCTCGCAGACGCCAATAGTGGATTCAAGCTTGAGATCACCAGGAAGAGAAACAGCACTTCCCTGGAGCAAAGACCCATCTCTACAAGAACTGGACTCTTAACTTCTTTCTTTGTGGAGTATGTTGGAAGTTTGATGACCGAGTATGGGAGACAAAAGAGGGCGAAAGACAGCTCTATATATAGCCAGACAATTTTCCATATATGAGTTTTTGCTTTTAACTGTTGACAAGTTCAGCTTCCGTTTGTTTGTTTGCATCGGTTTAAAAGTTTGAAGTCTAATCAGCGTATTTCTCTCAAAAAAAACATGTCTAAAAACCCAAGGCATGACTTGATGAGGTGCCGTGAATCACTAAGACAGCGGACCGTGTAATCCATGGAGTTATTATTTGAGCGTGTATTCAAGGTTTGATCGCCGGTGACTTCTCAAAGTTTGGAGCAGCTTGGGTTTGAGAGAGCGGAACTTCCCGTGGGTTGATGGCTCACCGTTTCAAGCGGACAAGAAGAACACGGACCAAGCTACAGAATGCAACCATTCCGGTTAACAGGGCAGGTCATGGTCAGGTCAATTGGTCCATTAAAAATATGAGAGGATAGATTGAATCATAAAAGTCTTCCGATGCAAGCCATTGAATGCCATCTACTAACTATAAAATATCTAAATATAAAAAAATATTTGACTTGATGAAGCATCAAGTGATGAAACAATATACATTCTTGTATATAATTTAAATTGTTTGATATTTTATTCACTTGATACATAAGCTAATTATTCCTAAATCATAGAGTTTTTAGTGTTAAAGCATTTTAGAAATAGTAAATATTAAATATTGAAGATCATATGAGTCACGATAAAGATTTTCTATTGAATTATATTAACAGCAGAGAATTTAAGAAAACATAATTGTCCTTCCCCACCCTTGTGTCTATTACACAAAATCTATGGTAAAGATTCTTTACGGAGACTTTTTATCTCATCTTTATTGGAGGACGTATCTTTCCTATGGGACTGAGATTTTTGTTCATAAGAAATGAACTAAAGGCTGGTACCATCTTGCTACAACCTGTTCTTGGGTCCTCTGGTCAGAAAGAAACAAGATTGTGTGTGTGTGTGTGTGTGTTTGATTTGATAAGAGAAGTTCTTTGGAGAAAATTTTGGAGTAAATATGCTTCCTTGCTATAAATTGGACTAGAGTTTCCTCTACTTATGTTTTAGCTGAGCTAAATATGAAAAGAAGAATTAACTAGCATTGTTGGAAGATCAATGGCATACAATATAACCGACCAGTAATAGTAGCTAATAGCTAATTTTCTAGTATGGAACATGGAGACTTACTAATTCCCCATCTTCTAGGAGGCTCAAGAATATATTGAAATTTTAAGGTTCACTGACTGATGTTACTCACAGATGTAATCTTTCAAACTAACCGCTACGGTGCTCTCACTTGAAATGATGCAAATTTTTGGATTTTCTAACATGAATCTTTTTGAAGGTTCCATGCAATCCATCACAATAATTAGAACAAGTGAGTCTCCTTTCGAAGAAAGATCCTGATGTTTTCCATCAATTGGTCATTGATGAAGGATGTAGGAGAGAGGTGGAATCCCTTCACTTGCAACTTCTACTTCAACATTGAAGTCCTTGTATGCAAAGCTCTCTTCTTGGATTCACCAAGTTCTTTGACTTCCTAATCACTTGACGATTCATGTCATGCACAATGAAAAAACAATGGCAATGTTTTGAAGTTCATCGATTTGCTAATAACATGATATAGAAGAACAAATTCAGATCCATCTCGAAGATCGATATGATGCAGAATTACTTAAAAACTCAATGCCTTTTGCTTGAAGATAATAACCACCTTACAGTTCCTTCCTCTATTCTAAAGTCTCTTTCTCCATAATTTAGAACCATTAAAACCTATGGAATTAGATTTCCCATCGCATAGTTTGAATGATTTCAGTGTTTGAAATGAAATAAAACTATAAAAACAAAATTTTAAATTCTTAAAAACTAGAAAATCAGAAATTTGTCAAAATATGAACGGATTTGTAAGAGAGAATTAGAATTCATAAAGCCTACAATAAAATATTTTGTATTCCTTAAAATATTTATTAAACCAAAACAATAACCCTCCCAAACCTCTGATCAAATGCTTCAACTTTATTTGCTTCGCTCACTTCTCTCAAGCTGTCAATCCCAAGCTCGTGGCTATACTCATCCTTTCCATAAAAACCTTTGTTGTTTCTTTAAATTTTATTTTAGATTTTGATTTTATACTATAACTTTTTTATCTTTCAAAATTATTATTTTCTTATATTAAGGATAACATAATAAAATCATTTTATGAATTTTTTATTTCAACTTAGTTCCAAATAGAAGAATTAGAATTCAATTTCATAAGTTTATATTTTATTTCAAACACAAGAATTAAAATTTGTATTCCAATAAAAACCGTTAATACCATGGAATCGAAATTTCATTTTCATTGAAATTCCTATTCTAGTTCCACGACAATTGATTCTTCTAGCCCTCCAAAATGAGATGATGCATCAGAAAGTCTTTCTAGCAAACATGTGAATGTTGGGAAAAAACGGCATTCTTAGTGATTCATCTATGCTCAGCCTTTTTCTTCCACTAGTTTTCCTCCTATAGGATGGACAAAGCCTGGTGCAATCAATCCATAACCAGACAAAGTTTATTTGAATAAATAATCTTGAGGAAAAGCAGAACAGCACGCATCACATATTTTTCATCAGAAAAGTCATCTAAAACCAAAAGTTTCTCTCATGCAGCTTATATTTCAAATGGTCTTTAAGACGAGCTGGTCTTTCCCACCGCCAAGAGCTTTGTGTGATAAGACTCTACATTTGCTGTCCTTGGCCTTGTCGAATCAAAATTTCCCTTTGACGCAGAGACTCAACCCTTTGTCCCAGAATCCTTGTGTACCTTTGAGTCATTATTGAGAAGTTGGGAAAGAGTTGTTTCCTAACTTCAACAAAGGCCAATTTTGCAAATCACAAAAGAAAATTTTAGCCTTCCAAATAACCAAACATCGGTTAAATTCCACTTGTTACCCTTCCTACCATAAATTATAGTGGCATTGCTTTGAATGTACATCACCTGGCATAGCTAATTAACTTAAGATTCATGGGAGCTCTGAAGTTCTGAGGGTGCTATCCTAAGATTGTAAGCAATGGTTATAAATTATGGAATGTCAAACACGATCTCTGATGAAACCAAAGAAGCATTATTTCTTAGACACGATTGAGTAAAGAATCCATTTCGATAAGAACAGCATAACAAAAATATGTATGTTCCCTCAAGTCTGAAATGTATCATAATAGTTAAGGATCAATTATTTTCTTTCCTCTTCCGATATATATATTTTTTATTACAATATGTACATAATTATGCTCGAAGATTAACAGAACTCCTAACTTATTTTTCTTCCCCATTTCTAATTCATACGAGTAGCGTGCCCATGTAGCGAATCAACCTAATCATGAGCTAGACTTTTATTGGATTAGGATCCAATTAGTCTTATATTTCTTCTAGCCGATCGAACTCTTTCATGATTTTTAAAATCCTGCGTACCAAGGAAGTGATTTATTTGCATACATCCTCTTCCTGACTCTAGGCTTGTCTATGGTTGAGATGTGGACTCCACTTGAGATCACAGTAGCTCAAAATTAAGCTCGTGGAGCATGCCTTAAACATCATAAGCAGCATCCTTGAGCTCCCCTAGCCAACACCTCAAGTGTTCATCTCTCTTTGCCCTCTTTGCATCGTTGACCACTGCTTCAATCTCCAGCAAGATATTCTTCAGCTTGTTAAGATCTTGAACACAGCCACAAGGATCAAACGGTGATGACGATGACGGCCCAAACATGGATCATATTCTTCTTCTCTTAGAAACGGTTATGGGAATTGAAGAAAGAGATCCAGCGAAAGAAACCTCCCTTCAACCACTTGGAAAGGGAACACCACCCCGAGATTGCACACATCGTAAGAACTCTTTGCAGAAGAAACCACTAATGACCAAAGCTGTAGAGCATTAAGCGCCCTAGTTATACTCTTATAAAGGAGCTAGTAGGTCAATGAGATTACCTACCCGGTTGCGACCCCGTCCCCCCTCATAAGAGTTGCACTTAAAGGAGGTTTAAAATTAGGGCAGGAAGTGAGCCAAATTAGATTGAGTCACGACCTTATCTAATTCTGGCTCGAATTTTCTTAAGCTTCGAGCTAGACTCAGTATCGATCTCCATACCTTCTTCATCTCGATGAGACCATCTTTGTATGGATGATAAGGGATGCAAGTGTTCTTTTGCTTGATGTTTGCTCTTATTAATGGCAATTTCTTTTATGTATGTAGGTCTAGATTTTTAATGAGAAAAAATCCTTATCATTAATTACTTCCTCCTTAGGGTTAGAAAAATTTTCAATTAAGAAATCGCAGACTTTATCAACCATGTAGTACAAATGCATACATATAATAAAGAATTTTTTATTGTTGTTATTTATCATTTCTTTTTGGTAAATAATAATAATCAATGTTTGTCCTTTTTCCTCCATGTTTGTCCTCTTTCAGTTCTAAGTTTAAGACTCATGTGGGTAGATTTTGTGCATATTTATCTCTATGAAATAAAGTAGGATTCTAAAATTTTTATTAGATTTTGATGGAGCAAAACTCTAAATGTTCAATAGACTGAGTCCTCGTTAGAGTAGAGCTCAAGATATTTAATAAAGTAACGCTTCAGTCTCTGATGAAGTAAGACTCTAATGTTTAATGGAGTAAAGCTCTAGGTCTTTAATAAAGTGAGGCTTTAATTTTTAATGGAATAAAGCTTAAGACCATTGGTAGATAGGGCTCTGCTTTAGTTTGAATTAGGAGCATAGCTTCTATTTGACTTGAGCCAAGAGAAGAGCTCTTCTTTGGCTTGAACCAAGAGTACGGCTTTTCTTTTGATTAAACTAGGTGCATATCTCTTCTTTAACTTGAATTAGGAGTTTGGCTTCTCTTCAACTTGAATTAAGAGCATAATTCCTTTTTTTTTACTCGAATTAGGAGTAAAGCTCCTCTCTGGCTTGATTTAGGAGCATGATTCCTTTTTGAGTTGAATCAAGAGCATGAAAAAAATACAAGGAATAATTTTATAAGAAAGCTATAAAATCAGATATATTTTATAATACGGAATATTGAGAAGTTAAAAAAAATACTACAGAAGATGAATGTTATAGCTTGTAAAGCAGCAAAGGAAGCAATTGGATCAAAAAACTCATCCAAAAATTAAAGTTGTTGCGACTGCAAAATTTCCTATCACCTTGTTTTGTGATAACAATAGAACTATAGCACAAGCCAAAGAGCCTAGACCCCATCAAAAATCAAAGTATATTGAAAGGAAGTTTCACTTGATCAGAGAGATTATAAAGAAAGAAGACATATCTATAAACAAGATTGCTTCAGCAGATAATATGGCTGATCCCTTGACTAAACCTTTAAATCAAAAGATGTTTGAGAAATACATAGATGGAATGGGATTGAAGCTTGTATCAGATTGTCTCTCAGTGCACATGGGAGATCGAAAGACTTGTATACCTTACAAAGCCAATATTCATTATAATAAAATCAGTTTTATCAACATGCATATCATATTCATGAGTACATTATAATTAATATAATCATTACATGATATTTCTGTCCTTAAATTATATTTCATGGAGATCTTGTTAATAATAAAGATTATTAATAGAGGATGATGATACTTCAATTCCTTATGGTCTCAAATTTAATCATAACCTTAAAATATAAAAGGATGACATATTCTATTATGGTTGTTATGTAAATGACGTGGGTGCTTGTAAGGTAACAAACACTGATTGAACCAATAAGAATATTCTTGGACTAATTGTTATTACAAAAGAATATTCTAATCATAGTTACAAAAAGTCCTTATCGACCTGAGGCTATTGCTAAATCTTATATAGATTCCATATAGCTTTGATATTGTCAACCGATGATGCTTAATTAAAAGGTTATATATGGACATATTAGGCTATATATATGATACATGAAGATTAGTAGATATTTAAAATGGGATCTATCACTCTTAAAGTAAGAAAGAATATTCAAGATTGTGTCTCCAATATACTAGGCTAAAATCTGATCAGTTAATTTAGAAAAGCAATTTTACTGAATATTTTTATATATAAAAAGACTTCATCTTATTTACAAATATTTCTTAAATTAAGTTTTAATGGTCTAATATTATAATGAGACACACACATAAGATAGGGAGTTATAACGTTTTAATGGTCCAATCCTATTGGCTTATGTGCAATATTAATTGATAGAGGAACTATTGCATAAAATACTATGTTATGGGATGCTCACAACAATCTCATTCTTTGGTTATAAGCTATAGTTTGTTAATGGATATGATTGTAGGTACCAAGCCATCTTATGATTTGATTTGATTAAAATTTGGCTTATCAAAGGAGTTCCTTAATGAGCCTCATGCAACATACTCTTTCTCTTATTATGAAGAGAGACTTGGAAGTTCAAAAATCATGTAAAGACATTATAAGACTCCTAACATCACTTATGGGATTTAATATTATAAGTTATAGAATTCTATGGATCAATCTAATTATGAATGAGTTACAAAATTATTAAACTCATTATCATGTGGGCTACAAAGTTCTAAAGGTCATAATAATTATGGAAAAGGTATAAAATTCTAAAAGATTAAACTCATTATGATATGAGTTATAAAATTTTAAAGATCATAATAATCATGGAGTTATAGAATTTTAAGAAGTTTTATGGGTTATGATATCTTAAAAGACAAAGGAAAGCCATCATTTCTATATAATGAGATCTAAACTTGAAGCTAAATATGAGATTTTGTGCAAGAAGAGCATGCATGTGAACTTAGGGGGGCTTTGCAAATGTGAAGTATTATGGGAACATTTCATGCTGCACTAAAAAGAGCTTGTGAAGACGCTGTATGATTCTCGATACGATCTTGAAAGGAAGATTTTATTTTCTTGGCAGAATCTGATAAGATGCATATGTTATTTTATCTAAATCCATGTTGATCATATGAAAGTTGTCATGGACCAATTTTCACTATGTATTTAAAATGGATTCATTACAATAATTAAATAATTAAAAAAAATCTTGATCTTACCAACATCGAGATCATATGAGTCACTTAATTTATGCTAGTGCAAAAGTAATCTACGCAAATAATGTTCTCGTTGCTGAATTAAGGGCTGCTTAAGAGGCATTATGTTTAGCTGTTTATGTATTAAAACTGGATAGGATGATGATTAAAGATTACTTTTGCACTGGCATAAATCAAGTGACTCATATGATCTTGGTGTTAGTAAGATCAAGATTTTTTTTAATTATTTAATTATTATAATGCACCTATTTTAATACATAGTGAAAATATGTTCATAACAACCTTCACATGATCAACATGGATTTAGATCAAAAAATACCTCTTATCAAATTCTGTCAAAGAAATAAATTCTTTTTTTCCAAGATCATACCGAAAATCATACAAAATCTTTATAAGCTCTCCTTAGTGCAGTATGAAATATTCCCACAAGACTTCATAATTGCAAAGCCCTCCTAAATTCACATGCATACTCTTTTTGCACAAAATCTCATATTTAGCTTCAAGCGTAGATCCCATTATATAAAAGTGATGGCTTCCCTTTGTCTCTTAAGATTCCATAATCCATAAAACCTCTTAAATTCTATCTTTCTCATGATTATTATGATCTTTAAAATTCTATAATCCATATTATAATGAGTTCAGTCCTTTAGAATTTTATAACTCTTTCATGATTATTATGACCTTTAGAACTCTGTAACCTATATGATAATGAGTTCAATAATTTTGTAACTCATTTATAATTAGATTGACCCATAAAATTCTATAACTCATAAAATTCAATCTCATAAGTGATCATTTATAGGTTAAAAAACTTATCATGTCTTTACATGATTTTGGACTTTCAAGTCTCTCTTCATAACAAGAGAAAGAGCATGTTGCATGAGACCCATTAGAGAACTCCTTTGATAAGCCAAATTTTGATCAAATCAAATCATAATATGGTTTGGTGGTTACAATCATGTTCATCAACAAATTATAGCCTATAACTAAAGAATGAGATTGTTGTGAGCACCCCATATCACAATATTTTACAAAATAGTCCCTCTATCAATTAATATTTCATATAAGCCAATATGATTGGACCATTAAAACATTACAACTCCTTATTTTTTGTGTGTATCTCATTACAATATTAGACTATTAAAACTTAATTTAGAAAATATTTGTAAATAAGATGAAGCCTTCTTATATATATTCAGTAGATTATTTTTTTCAAATTAACTGGCTAGATTTTAGCCCAATATATTAGAGACACAATCTTAAATATTCTCTTTTACTTTAAGTAATAGATCCTATTAAATATCTACTAATCTTCATGTATCGTATATACCGTCAAATATGTCTATACATAGCCTTTTAATTAGGCATCACCGATTGACAATATCAAAGCTATATGAATTTACATAATATTTAGTAATAGCTTCAGGTCAATGAGGACTTTTTGTAACTATGACTAGAACTCTCTTTTGTAATAATAGTTGGTCCAAGAGTAATTCTATTGGTTCAATCAGTGTTTGTTACCTTACAAATGCCCACGTCATTTACGTGACAACTGTAATAGAATATATCGTCCTTTCATATTTTAAGATTGTAATTAAATTTGAGATAATAAGAAATTTAAAGTATCATCATTCTCTATTAATAATCTCTATTATTAACATAATCTCCATACAATATAATCTAAAGAAAGAAATATCATCTAATGATTATATTAATTATAATGTAACCATGAATATAATATGCATGTTGATAAAACTAATTTTATTATAATGAATATTGGCTTTGTAGGGTATACAAGTCTTTCAATCTCCCACTTGCACTCAAAGCTAATCTGATACAAGATTCCATCTATATGTTTCTCAAACATCTTTTGACTTAAAGGTTTAGTCAAAGGATCAGCCATATTATCTGCTGAAGCAATCTTGTTTATAGATATGTCTTCTTTCTTGATAATTTCTCTGATCCAGTAAAACTTCCTTTTAATATGTTTTCATTTTTGATGGGCTCTAAGCTCCTTAGCTTATGCAATAGCTCTATTGTTATCACAAAACAAGATGATTGAAGATTTTGCAGTCGGAGGAACTTCTAAATTCTGAATAAATTTTTTTTGATCCAAACTGCTTTCTTTGCTTCATAAGCTGCAACATTCATCTTATGTAGTATTTTTTTAATTATTCAATATTCTGTATCATAAAGTATATATATGATCTTATAACTTTTTTATAAAACTATTTCTTTAACTCGGTAAATACTTTATAATTGCATAATATTTCAGTAGTAATTCTTTATTTTCATCCCATCTATTTTAATTTTATAGATAATATTACCGTTAATCTTTTCTTCCTTAATGGTTGCTGCCGCTAGAAAGTAAGCTAGCCGGACTGGCAAAATTAAATCTGATGGCCGGGATTGCAGTGATCCAAAAATGGTAAGAGGCATCGCTGCGTTTCATATAGATGGTCTTGGGAAAGAGGCTCGGGCAGAAGACGGCGATGACGATTCGGCTTGAAAGAGAAATTTTTTTGCTATCCATGCACGTCCTCCTCCTTCGGATGCTGGTAGCGTTGACGGTCACCTTCCTCAGTAGTTTACAACAAAAGGCACTTTTGTCATTCATTTTCAAATTTTCTAACTATTTTTTGTCAGAAAGTTTTAACTGAGGTAACCTTTCTTCGTAGACCACCATCGCCTCTTATGGTGGTCTTAGTTGGCCTCGTGTAATATCATTACGGTTGTAATCCTCTTAAACCCATGGGCAAGAGGTTATGGTGTTCTTATGCGGTCCAGCGTCACGTTATTATAGTGCAATTATTTTAGAGCCTTCTTTTGCGGCCCAGTGTTTATGTGACCATGGCAGTCGTCATATGCTCCATGTTAGGGATAAGGATCTAGTATGGCGAGGGCTTACATGGTAGAGACCAGTGTTAGGTGATTATAGTGGTGTTATGTGATTATAGTCGTTCCGTATTTACAGTGGTCTTAAGAATAAGCTATGGTGGCCGCGGCAATCCTATATAAGCATGCATACATAACCAATGTAGCCCTTTATCCTCATGAGCTTAGGTCCTCTCTGATGCTATTTATCATGTCTTAAAATTTCATTGAAAAAAAGTTAGATAAAAAATCATTAATTGAACTCTTGATCCTACATCAGCATTAAAATTTTTTTAATATATAATTAATATAAAACTAAAAATTTAGCAACATGAGCTCTCATAAAGACATTATTCAAACATTGCATGGCGCATGGCATCATGAGACCTCACTTTAAGCCTATAAAGAGCTGCCTCTCTGCCCCTTCTTCTTCCATGTTCCTCCATCAAACATCCAACACCTTCCACAAAGAAAGGACTGAGAGTCTAGTTGTCATAGAAATGAGTCTTTGCCTTAGGGTAGCGCTGTTTCTCTTCCTGGTGATCGCAGGCTTGAATCCACTATTAGCGTCTGCGAGGCCTTTTGAAGGAGATAGGGGGCCGGAGGTCAAGGAGAGGTCCGATGACACCTTCGGCGGCTTCGGGCTGTACCCACAACCCAGGAAATCGTCGTGGTCCTTGTCCCCCCGTTTGACGTGCTCACTTAACAACTCGCATGCTCTCGTTCTCCACCACACCCCCACCAACTCTCTCTCTCTCTCTCTCTCTCTCTCAAAATGGTCAAAAATGATCCAAGTTGCCATACAATAAGAGTACGTACTTTTTTTTATTTGCTTAAATTGATGCTTGATGCAACGTTCCTGCAAATGATGGAACCCCAACAACAAGGGGTAGTGCTGCTCGAACTACTGTTATATTCATACAGCATGAAGGTGAGTAAAATGTCCTCTGAGAATTAATAGTTGTATCAATTTCTTTAACCTGTACTCATCTAAAGCATAATTGGGGTTGATTACTTAAAACTCTACCTAATCTTGCCATATTTTCAGGCTATGCGATGTTTGAATTGCCTACATTTCTAGTAATGAGAAGTTCTTAAAGTTGCGTTGTGATCAACAATGAGCCGAATTATCAAATTCACACAATTCAAGTTACAGTTCCACTTATACTGCTACTTCCCGATATAAACCTATTGACAGTATTTATTTATTTTTCAAGCTCTTAATTGACACACTTCCAAATCCAATAGGCCAAGAGGTGCAAACACAAGTTCACATAACACCAAAGCACCAAATTGACAAGAACTAGCTTTCCGTATGGTGAAAATATTTGCTAATTTCCCGTTTTCTCTATCTTAGAGAAACTACTAACTCATAGATTCAGAAAAGAATATAATTATTTTTTAAAAAAAACCTTCACCTTGTAGTAAGCACAAAAGACCGACTTTGATATCAAGTGTACCTCACGTCAGATGCTATATATTATTGATTCAGAGTCGTCAGCTTTCAATATCATAGCATTGCAACCTGGGCCAGCTATTCGATAACCAAGCACTAATTAGAATCTAGACACCACAGCAAAATAACCGTCATGGAAATTGGGAGAAGATTTTCTTTAAGTAATAAATGGAACAGAACCAAAAGCAAAGCTTTGGTCACAGGAAGGCGCAGTGGGCTCACTCAACGTCGAAAACAAAAGTTCGGTCACAAAAAGGTGCTGTAACGGCCGTGCTTACGTTAAAACACGAAAAAAAGGGCGCTTACGTCGCTTGCGACCGCGAGCGCTCCACTAGCGCGAGCATTCCAATCCCTGCAGTCGTGAGCATTCAAAAATATTTTAAATAATTTAAATTTTTATTTTTATTTTTGCTTGACTCGGAAATAACGGTTATTGAACCTTTTAACATCAAAAAAGATCAAACGAGGATTATTTGAATTGAGCTTATAAATAAACTTAAAGATATAAAATTATAGGCAATCCAAGGCTAAATCCTTTTTTTTTTTTGTCTTGATGAGATTTCAAACTTTCTGAGATCATATTTAAATAAAAAAAAAAATCATGTCTTAGAAGCACTGCTAAAAAAATAAAAAAGCTTCCTCATCTTATTATTATTATTATTATTATTATATTTTTAATTTTATTTTTAAGTATATAAAGAAGTTGTTGGATTACACTTCTATAATTATGCTGATAGTAGAAAGTTCGAATCAAATCAAATCGTTATACTACCTTCGAAAGAAAGAAATCCTATACATGCCTCGATCAAATACGATTTTTAAAATAATTATTTATTTTAAAATTTTATATTTAAATTTTAATTTATTATAATTTAAATTTTTAGTAATTTTATACAACTTATTTCCAACAAGCATATCTCATGACCTCCATCATAATTTAATTCTCCCCCACGATCATCCTATCCCCTTCTGGGGGTATGTTCACAGTAAACTCGCCCACAATCATCATAATTTAATTCCCACAATTATAATTTAGTTTTCTCTCCCACATTGACCAGAGGAGAAGTATACATGGAGCCATGTGCTGGGTAAGCATTATAACCCTGATCAACGGGGGCCACAATGTTGTTCTGTGCTGGAGCGGTAGCTTCAGCCATGAAATTCTGCAGCAGAAGCAACAGCAAGGGTCAGCAAAAATAGGAAAGTAGACAAGTACACAAGCACCGTAAGCTACGTTAAGTAATAAACAGCACAGAGTAATTTCACTGTCTATCAATAACAGTTAGTAGGATAGGTTGCCCGTGTATATGGTGACAAAATATAGTGTTTTTGAAAGAATTCCAAACAAGCCTCAAACTTGACCTCATCTCCACCTAACTGTTATTGTGCACTGACTTTTTTTTTTTATTTCCCCATTTTGAGAGTAAGTTCAAATATCTGAAAGATTTATCATCCGAGACTCAAACTTGAAATCTCTGGTGCCTGGACCAAAGAGCATATTTTCTTTTCTCATGGTTGCCATAACATATCAATATTTTTATTTTAAGAATTGCAATGACTTCTTGAGCCCTTCACAACCTTTGCAAAATCTTGTGGAATAGCGCAGACACCAATCAAGATCATACAAAATCAACATACTAAGAATTATTTTTCATTGAAGATGAAAATCATATAACATGAGGGCTTCCAAGTGTTTGTTAGCATGTATATATTGGCAAATGTTTTTTTTTTTTTTTTTCCCTCAAAAGAACAAAGTTGGCTAAGTCTCTCAAAAAACTACTTATTAAGCTTTGAGCCTCATTTGGCAAACCGCTAAGCGATTCCTAGGGAAGATTTTTGTTTTGTAAAAATCTTTTCCTTCCACAAGAACCTAATTAGGTTGGATTGGACCAAAACCTATAACCAACTCTACCAAGATTAATTTCAAAATTTTTGATTTAAAACGAAATAGATCCTATTTTGAAACCAACCTAAAATCAACCCAATCAAATTGGATCGATTTTAAATCATTTTCAATGTAGAACTTAATTTCCTTTTTTTCATTAGCTTAGAATATTTTTTTTACTTTTTTTCATTTTTAATATATTAAAAATCCTTTTCTTTATTATAAAAATTAGGTAAGAAATTGAGAGCTATATTAAAAATGCCAAAAAAAAACTGATAATTTTGATAAATATTATTTAATTTTTCTCTTTGCCCGAATGAATATGTGATGATATGTGTAATATATCCAATAAATTATATCAAAACTCTACATAACCAAACAAATTAACTTAATTTAAAAAACCTCTTACTTTGATAAATATTAAAGAGTGTATTAGAAATATATATATATATTTGAAATAATTAATTTATCATCTTTTAATAAATATAATTATTTACATTAAAAAATCTAAAAGATATATATTTTTAACCATCATAATAGATGCTTATAAAGTCATAAGCATAAATAAAATTTTTTAAATAGCTACACATATATCATACCAAATCCTATTAATTTTTTATACAATTTAAATATAAATATCAATATCAAATTAAAATCTTCATTGTATATATATATATATATATATATATATATATATATATATATATATATATATATGATATTTATTAATTTATTTTAATACTAAATATCTCTTAAGATCGTTAATTGGATCCAGAATTCTACGCGGCGCAGAATTGCATTTAGGGGCCATGGCTGGCGCTGTTTCTACATCCGGAGTTCTTTTGTCCGCATCCAAAAAGAAGCTGGAACGCGAGGGCTTCGGCTGGCGCGGGAATCCAATCTCGTGCAGGCCCCGTGAGCAAGGAAATGCAACCAAGATTGAACCAACGAAGAGGCTGCTGCATTTTGTCGCTTGGTCGAGGCTGCACGAGATTGGATGCCGCCATCGGCAAGAAACGGATAGAGCCAAAGCAAAGCGTTAGTGCTTGGACGAGTCTCCATTCCAATATGATAAAGATTAATTAAAAAAATTTGAAAATGAATCATAAATAAAAAAAAAAGGCCTACCCAACTATGTTGGGTGCCGTCAGCATGTGTATGGATAAAAAGTAAAAAATAAAAGAAAAAAATCGCTTCCAAACCGCATCATCATCCCTGACTTCTTATAGGCTTCTTTAGACCAGTCAAAACCTCGTATTAGGTGAGCTATATATCAAACCCTTTTAGTCCGTGCTTTACAGTATTCTATTTGCATTTCAAGAATTTTGTCATGGCTTTTTCTTGAGAAGTGATAATAGAGGCACAGGGTGTAAACCCCCCATCTCAAAAATTTTTTTATATGTTATGCGGCATGAGTGCGCGACATGCGGCGCGCTGCATGTACGCCAGCGCGTGCACGTGGCACGCAGCGCGTTGCATGCGCGCCAGCTCGCGCGCGTACATGAGCGCAGGGAAGGGCTCAGCCTCCCCTCGCTGAAGAAATGGCAGAGGGAGAGGACTGCCAGTCCCCTCCGTCTCTTTCTTCCCCCCTCCTCTTCGCACGCTCCCATCACCGTTGTCGCCCTCCGCTCGTCCCCGATGCCTCGCCGCCGGCAGGTAACACCCCTCCCTTACCGGTGAGGAGAGAGAGAGCATGTAGAGAGAGAGGGGAAGGGCTGCAGGAGGGTCCTCCCCTGACGCGGGAGCCAAGCCGGCTCCCGCGCTTGGTTCGGGCTCGGCGGCGTGCCCGCCGGCTCGTCGAGCTCGATCTCGGCGACGGCCCCCCATCGATGCCTCGGGCGGCGTCCGGTGGGGTCCCCGGCCGCCGAAGGAGGCCGATCGTGCCGCCGGCAAGGAAGAGGGGGAGGGCCGTGGAACGGCCCTCCCCTTGCAGTGGGTTCATGCCCGGCGGCGTGCCCGTCGGCCGCCGGCCCGGGCTCGGCCGGCGACCCCCATCGATGCCGAGGCGGCGTCCGCGGGGTCCGACCGGGTGGTGGCCGCCGTGTCGCGGCGGGGGAGAGAAGGGAGGGAGAGGGCCGAACGACGCTCCTTGTCGCGGAGCCAAGCCGGCTCCCGCATTGGTCCGGCCCGCGCGTGCTCCGCCGCTCACCGGCCCGAGCTCTGGCCGACGGCCCCCACCGGTGCCGGGGCGGCGTCCGGTGAGGTTCGACCAGCTAGCGGTGGCCGGCCGTGCCGCCGGCACAGTAAGGGGAAGAAGAAGAAGAGGAAGAAGGAAAAAGAGAAAGAAAAGAGAGGAGAGGGGGGTGGCCACCGGCGGTGGCCGGCCTGGGGCCGGCCATCGGCGGCCAGCCGACCCCCGGGGAGGGCCGGCGGCGGCCCTAGGCCACCGGCCATCAGCCACCCCTGGTTCACGTGAACCAGGGGTGAAACAGAGAGGAAAAAACTGGGACTGGGCCGGGTTCGGCCCAATCCAGTTAGCCTGTTTGGGTCAAATTTTTGGGCCCCAAATTGGGCCCGGCCCAATAAAAGAAAAATATGGTTGTGATCAGCATGGATCCTAGTTTGTCGAAGAATTTTTATTTCCCCATTTGGGCTACTATATTTGGAGATATTCAAGCCCCAAGTTGGGCCCAGGATTAGATTGGGTTAAGTGTAGGAGTCAGTTTGACATCCTAAAATTGAAATTTAAAAATCTGAAAAATTATGTTGTAGGTACCCAGAGGTCCATACAGCTGATTTACGCTTTGAGATTAGCGTTGTGAGGTAAGTAAGCCAGTTATAATGATTTTTTTAAATCATTATTAAATTATCCCATTATTGAAATAATGAAATTGATTTATAGTATTATTTGAAAAATGATATTGGTGGTACCACATTTATGCAAATGAATTATTTGACTTGATTATTGTTAATTTTAGTAAATTAAATTGGCATTTTATACATGCAACTGATTATTATATGATTATGTGAAATTACCAAATTTGGTAAAATATAAAAAGTAAATTGATATATGTTTGCCGTTATGCGAATAAATGTTATTTATGATTGTGTTATTATATGTCATCACGGTCCACATTACATGTTACATGACTCCGGGACCCACCTTCACAGGGGGAATATGTGAAGAACATACATCCTAGGGATGTGCTGTGACAGGATATAGCATTATATACTAATTGACTCCGGCACCCTTCTTCCACTGGGGGCATACAGGGAGGTTACATCCTTGGGATATTTATTACGCGGACGTGGGACAATAGTATAAAATGAGATTTACAGTGATTTGGAATTGAAATGGTATTTTGAAATATTTTTTCATAATAATTGCTTCCAATTTATTTGAACATAAGATTTGTATAATTCTATAATATGATGAAATGTTTTTAAATTTGGAAGCATGACATGTATTTGACTTGGTAAAATTCTTATTTGGCTATATCATGTAATAGTAGGCTTACTTACTGAGTGTAAACTCATTAAATCTTACAATGTTTTTTCAGAGCCACAAAATTATCAGGGGCAACAACAGGGGTAATTGGGAGCTTCTTGATGTAAATTGATTATATTTTGTTATATGTAACCCCATTTGGATTTATTTTGGAACTTTGGTTTGTTGCCCAACATTACATAATTTGTATTATGGAGGATTAAATTTTGTATGTTATATAGTTGTTAACCCTCCTTGTTTATAAATGATACTGTACTGGATGCCTTGCATGCCTGGCATGCGGTGGGCTGTCACCCCTGGGCCACCACCAACTGGGTCCGGGGCGTGACAGCTTGTAGTGGTATCAGAGCAAGGTTTGACATTAGGGCCAAATACATGATTAACTCTAGGCCAAATATTGATATGACATTAGGAGGGTAATAACTCTAGGAAAAATTGAAGTGACCTGTTTAAAAATGCTTGAGATCTGGTGGTTTATTATGATATTGATTGGAACCTAACCATGGCAGGATTTCATAATGCATCATCGCACCAGTGGTCAGCGACATGAGGGGACTCTCAGGCTGGTGACCCTGACCAGCAGGGAGGCCAGGAAGCCTCAGCAGATGCGGATTCCGTTGCCCCAGTTGGCAACAACCCATAGCAGTTACAGGCCGAGTTGCTCCGGGCCTTCTTTGGGAGTGACTCGGGCAAGATGCAGTGCCATGCAGGCCAGATTCGGCAGAGCATCGCTCGCTATATCTAGCTCTACCGTTCCGCGTACTCGGCCTCCGCCCTCCTACTCCTCGTACCTAGCCGGCCCGGCCCCGATCGGCCGCTTCTCCACCCACTCCATCTCACCCCACAGCGTGGAGGGGGTCGTAGCTTCTCTGAGTTTAAGAGCTTGGCCCCTCCTCCCTTCTCTGGATCCACCAACCCACTTGATGCGGAGAGGTGGATAAGAGAGATAGAGAAGGCCTTTACGGCCCTTGGCAGCCAGGAGGAGGAGCGGATTAGATTTGCCGCCTACCTCCTTCAGGGGGAAGCTTATGATTGGTGGCTGATGTTGGAACAACAGTATGGAGGTCGGGCCATCTCTTGGGAATAGTTTAAGGAGGCTTTTTATCGCCAGTATTTCCCCAGGAGTGTGCAGAGACAGATGGAGTCTGAATTCATGAGATTGGAGCAGAGGAACCTCTCTGTGGCCCAGTATGAAGCTGAGTTTAGACGATTGGCCCGATTTGCTCCGGATTTTGTTATGACTGAGAGAGCCAAAATTACTAAATTTACCGAGGGACTGCACCCTAGGCTGAGGCAGGCAGTCAATGCATTTGAGCTCCCCACTTACAGTGAAGTGGTGAACAAGGCTCTGGTCATTGAGAGGGACATGATTGCCATTCAGCAGGTGAGGGAGCAGCAGATGAAGAAGAGAGGACCTCCTTTTGGCCAGTCTTCAGGGCAGGCTAAGAAGAAGAAGGGTTTCTTTCAGGCTCCCTCAGGGCAGAAGGATAAGGAGACCCGCTGTCCTCATTGCGGGAAGGCCCATCAGGGCAAACAGTGCCGCAGGTTGACTGGTGCCTGCTATATTTGTGGGAAGATGAACCACAAGATGGCTACCTGTCCCCTCCGGAAGGATTAGCAGCCCCCTCCAGATCAGGGGAAGAGTCAGCAGCAGCTCAGAACCCAAGGGAGGATCTTTACCCTCACTCAGCAGGACGCTGCTGCCTCTAACACTATGGTGACAGGTATGTCTGTTAAATTAAATTATTTCTTTAAAATTATTGCATTCATACCTGGTATAATGTATGGATTATGGTAGTAGATAGAGGAAAAACATATGATGCTGCATGACATCTAAGTTAAGTTAATCTTTATGACAGGTATGTTTAAAGTAGGCAACACTTATGCTCAAACTTTAATTGATCCGGGTGCCACACATTTATTTGTATCTGATAGTTATCTTGCCAAGAATGCATCATTGACACCCGTTCCTCTAGAGCAAGAGTTGCATATTGCATTTCCAAATGGAGATGTCATGATGGTAGACTTAGTGTGTAAATCTTGCCTGATTGACATGGAAGATAGGAGGTTGAATGCTGATTTGATAGTCCTCCCACTGAAATTCTTTGATGTAATCCTGGGGATAGACTGGTTGGCCTCCTATCATGCTTTTATAGACTGTTTCAGGAAAAGGGTAATCTTTAAAATTTCTAATCTTCCTGAATTCAGTTTTAGTGGGAGTCAGAAACATCTGGCTTCGGTATTAGTGTCAGCTCTGCAAGCTGGAAAATACTTAAGAAAAGGTGGTCAGAGGTTTCTTGCTATAGTCAGAGACCTTCAGCAGGATGAACACCAGTTGAAAGATATTCCAGTGGCTCGAGAGTTTTTTGATGTCTTTCTAGAAGAATTGACTGAATTACCCCCGGATCGTAAAGTCGAGTTCACTGTTGATTTAGCCCCTGGCACTGGACCTATATCCAAGGCTCCTTACCGTATGGCTCCAGCTGAGCTAAAGAAGTTAAAATGTTAGTTGCAGGAGCTTCTGGATCGAGGATTTATCAGACCTAGTGTCTTTTCTTGGGGTGCTCCAGTATTATTTATCAAAAAGAAGGATGACAGTCTTCGGCTCTGCATTGATTACCGAGAAATTAATAAGGTAACAGTGCGGAATAAGTATCCTTTGCCGAGGATTGATGATCTATTTGATCAACTTCAAGGAGCTCAGGTATTCTCTAAGATTGATCTTCGATCAGGGTACCATCAGCTTAAGATAAAGGCTGATGATGTTTCTAAGACTGCATTCAGAACCAGGTACGGCCATTATGAGTTCTTGGTGATGCCGTTTGGGTTGACTAATGCCCCGGCAGCATTCATGGACTTGATGCACAGAATCTTCAAACCATACCTGGATTAGTTTATAGTGGTCTTTATTGATGATATTTTGATATATTCTAAAAGTCATATGGAGCATGAAGACTACTTAAGGATTGTTCTGTAGACTCTTCGGGAGAAGAAACTTTATGCCAAGCTGCAGAAATATGACTTCTGGATGAGCCAAATATCCTTCTTGGGTCATATTGTATCCAAAGACGGTATATCCGTAGACCCTAAGAAGATTGAAAGGTCGTTGTGAACTAGTGTCGGCCTTCCAATGTATCAGAAGTTAGAAGCTTCTTGGGGCTGGCTGGTTATTATCGCAAATTTGTGGAAGGCTTCTCTCGCATTGCTTTGCCTCTGACTCACTTAATTCAAAAGCAAGCAAAGTTTGTTTGGTCAGAGGAGTGTGAGGGAAGCTTCCAGGAGCTCAAGCAGCGCCTGGTGTCAACCCCTATCCTTACTCTTCCATCTACATCTGGAGGATATACTTTATTCACTGACGCCTCTCGAAAGGGATTGGGAGGTGTTCTGATGCAGGAAGGGAAGGTAATAGCCTATGCCTCCAGGGAGCTGAAGCCTTATGAGCAGAACTATCCTACTCATGATCTGGAGTTGGCCGCCGTGATCTTTGCATTGAAAATTTGGCGGCATTATCTGTATGGGGAGACTTGTGATGTGTATACAGACCATCAAAGTCTGAAATACATTTTCACCTAGAAGGAGCTAAACTTGAGGCAGAGGAGGTGGCTGGAGCTACTAAAGGATTATGACCTGAACCTGCATTATCACCCAGGGAAGGCCAATGTGGTAGCTGATGCCTTAAGCAGAAAGTCCTCTTCAGAGCTAGCTTCCATAATTACTTCTCAGCCTTACATTCACAGAGACCTTGAAAAGTTGGAGGTTGGTTTGCGAGTACAGCGACCTGATGGGCTTCTTGCAACATTTGTACTTCAGCCAACCTTGATTGATAGGATTAAGTCTTCCCAGAAAGAAGACTTGGAACTACAAAAGATAAAAGAAGCTGTGCAGTTAGGTATTCAGAATGATTTTCAAATAAATGAGGATGGATCCCTGAGATTTAATACTAGGCTCTATGTGCCAAATGTGGAAGATCTAAGGGCTGAAATTTTGAGGGAGGCTCATTATTCTCCCTATACTGTTCACCCAGGAGGCACCAAAATGTACAGAGACCTACGGAAAAATTTTTAGTGGAAAGGAATGAAAAGAGAAATTGCTCAATATGTGGCCAAGTGCTTAGTGTGCCAACAAGTGAAGGCCGAACATCAAAGGCCTGCGGGACCTCTTCAGTCTCTAATGATTCCCCAGTGAAAATGAGAGAAGATCACTATGGATTTTGTGACAGGTTTACCCAAAACTCGCAGAAGCAATGATGCGGTCTGAGTTATTATTGATAGATTGACCAAGTTAGCCCATTTTCTGCCGTTCAGAGTTGGGGTCTCTAGTGAGAGATTGGCCATCATGTACATTGAGCAGATAGTGAGACTTCATGGTGTCCCCGAGTCGATTGTGTCAGATCGGGATACCAGGTTTGTGTCCCAATTTTGAAAGAGTCTTCATAGGGCTCTGGGGACCAAACTGAATTTCAGTACAGCTTTTCACCCCCAAACAGATGGACAGTCTGAGAGGACCATACATATCTTAGAAGACATGTTACGAGCCTGTGTAATGGACTTGGGTGGTGCTTAGGGTAACCACCTACCTTTGGTGGAGTTTGCTTACAATAACAGTTACCAAGCCAGCATCAAAATGGCTCCATTTGAAGCTCTGTATGGTAGAAAATGCAGATCTCCCTTGTGTTGGAATGATATGGGGGAAAAGAATTTGTTGGGCCCTGAGCTAATTCAGCAGACAGTAGAAAAAGTGCAGCTGATTAAGGAAAGACTCCGAGTAGCTCAGAGCCGACAGAAAACTTATGCTGATGTTAGAAGAAGGGAGTTGGAATTTCAGGTTGGGGACCATGTCTTCTTAAGGGTTTCACCAACCAAAGATGTGATGAGGTTTGGGCTTAAAGGAAAATTGAGTCCACGATACGTTAGGCTATTTAAGATCTTGAGCAGAGTGGGGGAAGTGGCTTATAGCCTGACATTACCTCCTGCACTCTCTCGGGTGCATAATGTATTCCATGTCTCTATGTTGAGGAAGTACATTTCTGACCCCAGTCATGTGATAGAAGCGAAGCTCATTTTGCTAAAGAAGAATTTGACATATGAAGAGCATCCTATACATATTGTGGACCATAAAGATCAAGTTCTGAGACGGCGTAGCATACCCTATGTTAAGGTTCAGTGGAGCAATCACTCTGAACGGGAGGCTACGTGGGAACTTGAAGAGGAAGTGAAAAAGAAATATCCTCATCTATTTGTATCTGAATAGATATTGGTATATATGCACAAAAGTGCATTTACTATTGTATTTTGACCAGAAAGATAGATAAATACAGCTAGTAATTTTCATTTTGGGCCTTAAAAATTTTATTCGTGTTGTGTATTAATTTCGAGGCCAAAATTTTTTATAAGGAGGGGAGGATGTAAACCCCCCGCACCTGAAAAAATTTTTTATATGTTACGCGGCGTGGGTGCGTGACACGCGGCGTGCTGCATGCGCGCCAGCGCGCGCTCGCCCACGCACGCGCACATGGGCGCATGGGAGGGCTCAGCCCTCCCCTCGCTGAAGAAATGGCAGAGGGAGGGGACTGCCAGTCCCCTCCGTCTCTTTCTCCCCCCCTCCTCTTCGCACGCTCCCGTCACCATTATCGCCCTCCGCTCGTCTCCGACGCCTCGCCGCCGGCAGGTAACAGCCCCCGTTACCGATGTGGAGAGAGAGAGAGAGTGTAGAGAGAGAGGGAGAGGGCCGCAGGAGGGCCTTCCCCTGATGCGGGAGCCAAGCCGGCTCCCGCGCTTGGTTCGGGCCCGGCGGTGTGCCCGCCGGGCTCGGTCTCTGAGCGGCAGCCCCCACTGGCACCGGAGCGGCGCCCGGTGGGGTCCGGCCGGCCAGAGGAGGCCGACCATGCCGCCGGCAATGGAAGAGGGGGAGGGCCCTTATCGTGGGTTCAAGCTTGGCGGTGTGCCCGCCGGCTCACCGGGCCCAGGCTCGGCCGGCGACCCCCCGCCGGTCGCGTGGCGGCTCCGTCGGCCGGCGGTGGCCGGCCGTGGCCGCGGCCGAGGGGAGAGAAGGGAGGGAGAGGGCCGAACAGCCCTCCCCTGTTGCGGGAGCCAAGCCGGCTCCTGTGTTGGTCCGGGCCCAAGCTCCAGCCGGCGGTCCCCACCGGCGCCGGGGCGGTGTCCGGTGAGGTCCGGCCGGCCAGCGGGGGCCGGCCGTGCCGCCGGCACAATAAGGGGAAGAAGAAGAAGAGGAAGAAGAAGAAGGAAAAAGAGAAAGAAAAGAGAGGAAAGGGGGGTTGGCCACCGGCGGTGGCTGGCCTAAGGTCGGCCGTCGGCGGCCACCCGACCCCCGGGGAGGGCCGCCGGCCATCAGCCACCCCTGGTTCGAACCAGGGGTGAAACAGAGAGGAAAAAACTGGGACTGGGCCAGGTTCGGCCCAGTCCAGTTAGGCTGTTTGGGTCAAATTTTCAGGCCCCAAATTGGGACCGGCGCAATAAAAGAAAAATATAATTGTGATCAGCATGGATCCTAGTTTGTCGGAGAATTTTTATTTCCCCATTTGGGCTACTATATTTGGAGATATTCAAGCCCCAAGTTGGATCCAGGATTAGATTGGGTTAAGTGTAAGAGTCAGTTTGACATCCTAAAATTGAAATTTAAAAATCTGAAAAATTATGTTGTAGATACCCAGAGGTCCATAGAGCTGATTTATGCTTTGGGATTAGCGTTGTGAGGTAAGTAAGCCAGTTATAATGATTTTCTTTAAATCATTATTAAATTATGCCATTATTGAAATAATGAAATTGATTTATAATATTATTTGAAAAATGATATTGTGGTACCACATTTATGCAAATGAATTATTTGACTTGATTATTGTTAATTTTGGTAAATTAAATTGACATTTTATACATGCAACTAATTATTACATTATTATGTGAAATTACCAAATTTAGTAAAATATGAAAAGTAAATTGATATATGATTGCTGTTATGTGAATAAATGTTATTTGTGATTGTGTTATTATATGTCATTACGGTCCATATTACATGTTACATGACTCTGGGACCCACCTCCCATGGGAAATATGTGGAGAACACACATCCTAGGGATGTGCTGTGACATGATATAGCATTATATGCTAATTGACTCCGGCACCCTTCCTCCACTGGAGCGTAAAGGGAGGTTACATCCTTGGGATGTTTATTACGTGGACGTGGGACAATAGTATAAAATGAGATTTACAGTGATTTGGAATTGAAATGGTATTTTGAAATATTTTTTCATAATAATTACTTCCAATTTATTTGAACATGAGATTTGTATAATTCTATAATATGATGAAATGTTTTTAAATTTGGAAGCATGGCATGTATTTGACTTAGTAAAATTCTTATTTGGCTATACCATGTAATAGTAGGCTTACTTACTGAGTGTAAACTCATTAAATTTTACAATGTTTTTTCGCAGCCACAAATTAATCGGGGGCAACAATAGGCTAATTGGGAACTTCTTGATATAAATTGATTATATTTTGTTATATGTAACCCCATTTGGATTTATTTTGGAACTTTGGTTTGTTGCCCAACATTACATAATTTCTATTATGGAGGATTAAATTTTGTATGTTATATAGTTGTTAACCCTCCTTATTTATAAATGATCTTGCATCTTGGATGCTTTGTACTTTGATATGCGGCGGATCGTTACCTGGGCCACCACCAACTGGGTCCGGGGCATGACAGAGGGAGAACAGTAAACTCACTGATCTTTCATGCCTTAAACGCGACCCAGGTTCGCTTCACCATCAACGTGACCTTCCTAGCATTCTCTGGATCGGGACAAAATAAAAATTAGGAAAAGGCCCTTAGCCTTCTAGAAATCCGAAATGCTATATTTTTTTCACTATTAAAAATAATAAATAAGATGGTTCAGAGCCAAAACGGAATGCTCTGATTTTAAATATTAAAACTTATTTAATAAGATACTCTACATGGCAAATCCGTAGCGAAAGGACTATTTTGATAGAGTGAAAATAAAGAGAATTTTCGCTTCTTCCTTCATGCCACGTGAAAGCAAGAAGAAAGTTCTCTTTGCTTCCGCTTTATATATATATATATATATATATAAAGAGAGAGAGAAAGAGAAAGAGAGAGAGAGAGAGGATAATTGACTATAATATTACTACAGTGTTAAGTACTACATCATTTTTTTCAAACATTGATTGCCCAGGCTGGTTCATGTATTCATTGTTCTCTGATGTTCATATAGTTGTTTTCCTGCTAATTTCTGGGTACCTCTCAGTGATATTGTTGCATGCACTCATAATGAATGTTGCATTCCCTTGTACGCATTCTGGTTATTATGCTGATGGCATTCATCTGCATTGCAAGATTCTGTTAAACTAATGCACCTTCCAGACAGAGAAGTCTGGAATAGCGCAAGATTGTTTCCCCCGCAATTGTGAATGATAATATAATAAAGAACAATGAGATTCAGATTCGGATTCTCAATTGCTTTCTTATTTGCACCCCAATTCTCTAGTACCGTTCAGTTTGAGAATGCTCGTCCCCCCACCCCTTCTCTCTCTCTCTCTCAAAGCTTTATTTTTCTTGGGCCTCCCTTGCTTCCATTGGGCCTCCATCCCGGCAACCCAACGGACGTGTGGGCCAACTTTCCGCTGATCGTGGTTCATGGAGGGAGCAGCAGAGCTGCAATGAGCTATTGGACTACGCCAATAATTACCTCTCGTATGTAGGCAAACTCCAAATTAAAATACTGAAAGTGTGTTTATTGCTAGCCTAACAGAAGAAGCAAGTCATCCTTGTAACATCATATTATGGAGAAATTTTTAAAATAAAAAGTTCAACCAATGCTTCTTCATTAGAAGGCGTGTCGATTGGAATGGCTAAGATGCACAACCTTCTCTCATAGCATTAAATTCACATCAAATCATTGTGATATTTCATAATTCATCCTAATAATCTGAGATTACTATGCAAATTACTATGTTTGGCAATTAAACATAGTAATCTAAATGAAAATATTTAATTTCTAAAAATATAAAATTGCAAGAAACCATAATAATTTGATTTTCATATACAAGTGGGTATTTAAGATTATCAAAGCCTGATAATCTTGAATTATGCTCTTAACTTAAATATAAATAATTAATATTACTATATATTAATATTATATTATATTAATAATAATATAGTTATTATGAATATAATATAATTACTATATAACAATAATATATGTAATAATATTATAGTTAATGTTAATATAGATATACTAATATATTATTATGTTATATTTATATATATTATAAATAATATATTAATTTATATTAATATATATTATTATACATTAATAATATATATTATACAAAATTATTAATATATTATAGGTTTCGTATGTTATATATTTTATATAATATATAAGAACGTATTATAATATATAACTTCATATATATTATTAACATTATTTAGAAATTATATTTTAATTTTGATTTTTGTATGAATTAAATAGATGGAGCAAATGAATGATTCCCATTTCAATTCCAATGGAATTCGATTTCAATTCTAATTTTGATTATGATACCAAATCAAATAGGCCCTATGATCAATTAACCATGCATCATCATTTTGCCACATCATCTCTTGACTCCTTTGATGGACCCTAGCTTTTTTTTTCCCAGAAAAAATAAGCATATGAAAAGAAAAATGCTCGCTCATAAAGAACGTAGCCTAGGTTTTTTATTTTTCTAAATTTAATTTATTTATATTTTGCTAACTGAAACTCTATTTACTTTTAAAAAAAGGAAAAAAAAAGTTTTTAGAAGCATGCTTTCAAAGCTATTTATCTACAATTTCTTTTTTTGGCAATAGTAATTCTTCTTATTTTGTCCTCTAACTTGTTAACTACAAGTTTAGATCAAATTTTTCTTTTCTAAAAGAAGATTCTACTGAATTTAGGCGGGTCAATAAGGCGTACATAATCGGATAGTTTAAATTAGATATAATTTAAAATTAGAAGTAATGAAATATTAATTCAACTATTTGATCTAAATTCTATTTGATCTAAAGATTAGTTTTGAAAGAAAAAAAAACTAAAGTGCACATTCAAAAAGAAAACACAGAGTGCATCTGGTAGATTTTCAAAAAAATGAAAGAGATTTATGATATTTTTTTTAAAAAAAATTAACCTACTTTTGTGAACCAAATTCTAGTTAGTGACATAACCAATAAAAATTTACAACATACTTACCGCATTAAGAATTTCTTATTGCTAAAATTATGTATAATTCACACTTTTGTATGGGAAGAAAAAATAGCAAGATTAGCTAAAGCTAAGGTAGTTAGCTCACCAATTATGTTTTATCATCCCTTGGCATAGGTGAGTATTCTTATGCTTCTAGCCAAGTATAGCTAATATACATTAATGTATTACGTTTCTTGCAACGTCTTTATATGAGATGTGTTTATATGAGAGAGAGATTTTAGATCACATTTGCACACCTTTTATTTCTTAAAAAAAAAAACATTTTACACACTTTCATATTGGGAATGTTAACTTCCCAGTTATATTAAAAGGAAAATGAATGCATTAGCGCAGCATGTCCCTACTTGTCGATTTTCCATCGTATGCATGGAAAGTTACATCAATTTAAACAAAAAAAAAAGAAAAACAAACAAACGTCTATCTTCTTATTGTGTAGGCACTTGGTGCATTTTAAAGGGCCAAGGAGACGGCATGCATGCGAGTTTCCATGTAAGATGTCAGCAGAGAGAGTCCATCAGAAGACACGTCAAGGAGTGGGGCAAGGACCACCATGGTGTCCTGGGTTGCTGGTGCAGCCCGAAGGCCCCGAAGGTGGCGCCGGACCTCTGAGGACCTCCAGAATGAGCCCACCATCCTGCGGCCCCCACTCTCCCTCCAAAGGCCTCGCAGATGCCAAAAGTGGATTCAAGCTTGAGATCACCAAGAAGAGAAGCAGCACTTTTCTAGAGCAAAGAGCCATCTCTACTTCAGATAACGACTCTTGTGTTCTTTCTTAGCGGAGTATGTTGGATGTTTGATGGTGGAGTGTGGGAGACAAAAGAAGGTGAAAGGCAGCTCTTGAGATAGCTAGAAAGTTTTCCATCTTCTCCTTTATATAGCCTGCGTCTGTTCGTTTGTTTCATGGTTTGCATGGCTTCAAACGTTTGAAGTCAAATCAGCGTTTTTCCTCTCATAAAGACTTGGACTAGACCAACGGCCTCAGGCCGGCCCATGTTTGAAAACCCAAGGCCATGACTTGATGTGACCAAGCCAGATCCAAAACGGAGAGTAGAGAGCCCGTTAATCCGAGGACGAAGGAAAATGCTACTCCTTTGCCATTGTCAACAGCAAAACTTTATATATATATATATACAGAGAGAGAGAGAGAGAGAGAGAGAGAGAGAGAGAGAGAGAGAGAGAGAGAGAGGTACATCTAATTTATTTTTTTTAAAATTAATTTTAAAATTATAAAAAAATAATAAATAAAAAATTACCTTGTAAGTTGGTTCATCGAATCCGATAATTCAAGGCTTAATTTATCAGACAAAAGATGAAGATAAAAATTAAAAACAGCTATAAAATGAAGAGGGGAACCGAGTAATAAGTGATGAGATAATACAATTACGATTATAAACGACTTATTTATTCAAGAAAAGAATGTGTATATAATTTATTTTATTTAAATAATATTTAAAGAGTTAGATGGATCGGTTATAACATGGTGGGCATGCAGGCTCGGTACAATCTCTGGATCGGGCTTATGGGCTGTGTCGGCTTGGCCGTTTGAGAAGCTGTGCCGTACCGGCATGGTCTGCCAGTCGGCGGAGTAGATCCCGCAGCGGGTCAGGTTGGCAGACCGACTCGCCCGTTTGACACCTCTATTCTGCAAGCTGCCATTATTGTTCTTTACGTTACCAGGCATTGGAGATTTGGACTGAAATGGTAGAAGAAGTCGTCAGTGATTCAGTCAGTCAAATCAAAGCATGGGAACGGGTCCATTCAATCCTTCGTTAAACTCATCAAAACTCAAGACTTCTCCCAGTTGAATCAGTCCATGATCAAAACGAGTCTCCCGTGCCGCCTCCTCTCAAACAGCCCGTAGTTGTTGGTTGATCCTCGTGCCGCATAAAAATGGGGATAAGGTGTTTCTGTGGCTAATCGCTTTTGCTCTCCAATCTTTTTTTTTTGGGTACGTACACCTTATACCCATTCTCGCCATGCATCGGCTTTTCAAACATTCAGAGAGAAAAAGTAAAAAATGCGTGTGGACCGAGTCCAGTCTTATGAGAGAATGGAAAGCCTAGACTTCAAAGCCATGCATGCAAACATGAAAGGTGTTATATATGAGCGATCCTGTCTTCCGTACCTCACTCCATTCCATCAACGAAACAGCGTTTCATCTCTATGCTTCCTTGGCATCTAATTATATTCCGAAGAAAGGAAGCTTGTCAAGGGCATCTCTCGCTCTCCTTTGTCACGTAATTAATATGGCTGTGCGCTCAAGAGAACTGTTGTTTCTTGTGTTGGTGATTTCAAGCCTGCATCCTCTCATGGGTGCGAGGCCTATGGAAGATGAGACGTGGATGGAGAACGGTGGGCTCTTGTTGGAGTCTTTCCGAGGTCCGGTCACTCCTTCTGAAACTTCGGGTTGCACCCACAACCCCAACAACCATGGCGGCACTTGCCCTATTCCCTAAGAGCTTCTTCTCACCTTTGGGAAGTCCTGTTAGAATTAGGACTGGAGGCCATGCAATATGGGATGTATGACCCATGTAATTGTTTCTAACTCATTCTCCATAACCTACAGCATAACCATTGCTTGTTTCTTCTATTTCTCATCAAGATTGTTGTATAGTGAAGGTTGTCAGATATATTGGTTCTGTTTCTTGTTTTCATCTTCACAAATGTAATGTTCGTTAAAGAAGGAAGATTTGGTCAAGTGTAATTTTTTTTCAGGATTAAACTACCTTTCTTTTTATTCACATCTACACTGGTTCACAGTTTGAGAAAGATGGATCCATATGTTTGTGTGCGCGCGCTTGTGCGTGTGTGAGACAGAGGGTTACCGTCTAGGTTTGTTTTGAAGGGTTGGACTTTCCCACAGACACAGCAGCAGTGGCTTCAACACCCAAGCCTTCCCTTTTTTTAGACAATTAACAGTTTGACCCAGTGCAAGGGGTTGACAGACAAAGTCAAACTAGACCTTAAGGGGAGCGGAAAATGGTAGACTTTATAATAAAGAAGCGGTGTTTTGGCTTGAGCCGGTCAGAGTGAACGCGTTTGAAACTTGGGGAGGAGCCCATCCATGTATCAATTCTCGTGCTAAAGAGGCTTCTAAGTATGTTTTTTAGGTTTAGAATTATTTCTGTGCTTTTACGTGAGCTGCATTGCTTCTAAGGCTAAGCGATGTGGGCGTGATAGTTGTGGCTTGAAGCTGGTCTCGGTGCAAATAAATATTTTTCCCATGCACGATCGAGAGGCTGAGCAACTGCAGGGAGAGAACCAGAGAGACTTTTAGAAATGCATAAATAGGTTTTTTTTTTCTCTCTCTCTCTCTGTTTTTCGACCTTCTTTATTATCATCACTGAATGACTTCTGTGCACATGTCAATAAGCCTTTTACTCGCATTCACTAATTACATTTTAAGAAATCCAGTAGAAAAAAAGTATATTCAAAAGAAAAATCACAAGAACCAGCAGAAACAAAATTCAAATAATGTATATCATGGTTTACAGTTTTTGGTGGCAAAACTTGATCTTGATTTGCTTGTCATCCCAAACTCATTTGCAGAAAACGATTTCAAATTGGCCTTTTTCAATAGTGCTTTCTACTACCTGGAGATGGTATTAACACTTGGACAACCTAAATTTGAAAAGTATTGTGTTTAATTTAGGTATATGAATCCAATGAGCTA